>JAKCPI010019314.1:0-31908 GCA_023213315.1 Euborellia annulipes | reverse complement strand
ATTTAACTGGAGAGAAACTGTCAATAGACCGAACTTGGCTGCCCCGAATTATATCAAGAAATCCCCAAATAACTCTGTATGTGGGGGACAGATATGAATATAAAAACCCTCTAAACACCGACTGTATAACCTAGCCTTGCAGTACAATTGATAATTCTGAATACGTAGACTTATCTAGGCTTTTTGTTTATAATAACACATACATGTCTTGAAATTTTGAATATTCCATAAATAAAGTCTTTATATTGGAATAAAAATTCAAAAATACCTTTTATTTTTATCCAAAAAAACAAATTTCTCCATCCTTAAAATAAGTTTCTCAGAGTTATGCTGTTTTCAAGACGATACAACTTATGATTAAATTCTCTTAGGTGTAGCTCCTAATGGTGAAGAACTCCAATTAAATTCAACCAAAGTTATTCTCAGTAATGTCCATAATAAGAGAGTACCTGAAACATAATGATTTTTATAACAAATAATATAATATCATTTTCAACTAAAAATTATCTTTACACATTATAGTGTTCGCGATTCTTGTAACATTTTTCTTTGTCTTACCAGCGGCGTAACTAGCCTTTGAGGGCGGAGGGGCGAAGCCTCAACAAGGGAGCGTTTTGAAGTTTTTTGTTTTTGGACAATCTATGGAAAGCATATGATAAAATCGTTCCTGGGCTATACTATTTTTTAGATGCCTTAGGGCGCCTATGTCGGAATAGAGGCGCCAAAGGCGAGCGCCCCCCTTCTTTCGCCCCCACCTAGTTACGCTACTGTGTCTTACCTATATATGTAATAACATTATATAGTGAGAAAGAAAGTATTGGTTTCATGTCAAAAATTCGATGTCGAGATTTTGATAGGTATACTCGTTTTGAGGTCCCCTGAGTCCAAAAAAGTGGTTTTCGCAACATGGTCGGCTTGTCTGTCCATCTGTCTGGGTTAAATTTAAAGAAGGAATTGAGCCAAAAGGTTGAAATTTTCCCGGGGGCCATGGGATGTTTGACCTCACCAATAAAAAACACTCAGAGTCTTGTTAAATTATTTTTTAGATGCTCTTTAAAATGTATATTCTCATTTTGCCATTGAAATCTTATGAAGACCACTTTACTCTTGTATTTCATAGGAAAGATAAGAAAAATGGTTGCCATGGTGCCAAATATGGGCGTACTCAGCGGGGGGCAGGGGGGGCAGCTGCTCCCCCCCCCCCCCTAGAAGCAAAAAAAAATAATTAAATAAGAAAAATCTCATTGCCAAGAAACAAGCATACACCTTCCCTTATTTAAACAACTTGGCACGCCACATCCTCACGCAAAATAATTAAATGTTTATAAAGTGATGAAACGAAACAAAATTGGTGGATGGCGACGGGGAATGATTTTTTTGTTAGGACTCGAGGGTTTTTATGCCTTTAATTCGAAGGCTTTTCCCCTCTATATAAAAAAAGCTATGTCACAATCTGGACTACCATGATCTGCCCCCCCCCCCCCCTAGATTTGATCCTGGGTACGCCCATGACGCCAAATATAAATATTTTTCTGTTAGCTAAGTGAATAGCTGAATCAATAAGTAGTAGAAAAATAAAAGGCTGAGCAGCTAGATTTATTTCTTTATTAAAAGAACCCACGCGACTTTCGGTCGACTATGCAACCATCTTCATGGCTAGAGTTCAGTCAATAGAAAAACCTCTATGTTCTTTGACAGACATTTCATAAAATGCATTACGATCTATCAGATATAATGCATTCAGCGCCAAAGTCAATGAACTCTGAATGCATTATATCTGATAGATCGTATTGAATTTTATGAAATGTCTGTCAAAGAACTTAAGAGGTTTTTCTATAGACTGAACTCTAGCCATGAAGATGGTCTCATAGTCGACCAAAACGTCACTGTGGGTTCTTTAATAAAGAAATAAACCTAGCTGCTCAGTCTTTTATTTTTCTACTATATTTTTCTATGTTAATAAATTTTAGCCCTGGGGCCTTGGTGTAGTGGTTAGAGTGCAGGCCTACCAAGGGTTGCGGGTTCGCGACAAAATTTATTTCAATTTAATTGGCTACCAATAAATTGAAATAAATAGAGACGTGGTCTAAATGACCTTTGCCAAAAAATACCTTAAATAAATTTAAAAAAAAAAAAATTTACATCTTCAATATCGGCGCATATTAATATATAGGGTATGTCGACACAAAAAATTTGGTGTGACAAGCAAAGGTAAGAGAAAGTTGTGTGCTGTGCAATGATCACACCAGATTTTGGAATTTGTTTTTTTGATCTAATTCTTAATAGAAAATTACAACTACAGACTGTTTAAAAGTGTTAAGGTGATTTAGTTCCACTTTAAAACTTTATTTATTTATTTATCAACAATAAGATTTTAACAACTCCAATAATTAATGGACATTTAGTCACTCTTAATCTATAAATTGATTCACTTGGGAAGAGAATTGACTAGCTTAATAAGCTGCTACTACGTGACTCGGTTCCAGGACACGTGAATGGAGATTTTCCGCTTGTCGACAGTAATCTCGGTAAATATCGCGGATGAGCTTCTTCTAGAGGTCCTTAATGAGAATGAGATCGGGCGAGTACGGAGGCCATTCCAACACAGGAATATTTTGGCCTGAAATTCACTTCTTTGTGTTTCGTGAATCATCACGCATCATCTTGAAAAAAAGTTAAATTAACAGGATGAAAGCGGTTAAAAAATGACAATAAACTGCCCCTGAAATTATGAGCCTAGAGCTCAGAGTTGATTATCACCGTCGTCGTGCTGATTTCAGCTCAAACATGGAAGTCATGAGTGGCTTACGATATGTTTTGAGTTTATTAGTAAATTAAAAAAAATGTTTTTTTACTTTATAGATTGTTTGATCGGTCGAAAAGAAATTTAATTTGGGCGGTCCAGAGGGCCTGGCACGATACAGTATATGGGAGTTATGATCAAAAAACCAAGTGGAACTAAATCACCTTAACGCACTGTATATATATAAAATAAAGAGTTAATTTGTAACTTAATATAATTCCAATGAAAACCAAATTATGCTTACTTTCTAGCTTGAAAATTGTTGTCCCGCTATTCATACTTTTTTCAGTAATTTGTGTTTTTACTCAGAAGCAATTGCTACGGAAATTGCAGGTGCATCGGGAGATTATAGCGCATTTGATGATTTGATGATCGGCGAAGCAGGTTGGTAACTAAGAAATGCAAAAAAAAAAAAAAAAAAATTAGTGAACAATTTTAATCTTATTCAAAAATCAATGTATTTAGAATTAGAATGAGTTGGATTTTGATTTACTAATTCCAATTATTAAATTCTAAATTTATTTGGTTTCATGAATCTTCTTTAGACGAGATTTTATTATATTACTTTATAAGGACTAAAATTAAGACCTAAGTTTGAATATGTATATATTGATTGAAGAAACATTTTTTATCATCTTACCTTTATACCTTTTTTTTTATAAATTCCTAAGATAATTGATTCTAATTTAAAGCAAACTCAAAGGAAGCAAAGTTAAATATGGAAGGGGTTTGTTCATTCCATTCTTTGTTATTTTTTCCCCCTACCTCCTGTAGATTGGAGAGTAAATCAGAAAGGAGAAGAAAGATATTTTCTCAGCTAATATTTCAGTCTCCTAAGTGGAGATAAATTTCTATTGATGCAGTTATAACTCTTATCCTTTAAATGACAACCCGTTAGTCTTTCTCTTATTTAATTTATTTCGAAGCTTAAAAGGAAATTAACAAATGAAACTCATTTTTTCATTAAATAAAAAAAAAAGTTTTATATTCATTTGCTTATTATATTAAATTATATTTTAAAAAAGAGATGAGACATTTTTTTTGATTACCTTGTCTCTTAAAGTGAAGAAGAAGAGGATATTCAATTTTGATTTTTTGAGACTCCTTTGAGATAATCACCAAGGATTAGTAACGATAAAACAAATTTCTCGATAATACAGGGGCGTATATAGAATTTTTTCGGGGGGATATGGTCTAACTGATCGCACAGCACACAACTTTCGAAAGTTGAGTTCTGGATTTGTCATATATATATATCTATATATATATATATATATATTGTGAAACAAAAATTGTTCTAGTTCCTTTTATTTTAAACTTTCTGACAATTTTTATTATAATAAATCGTCCTACCAAAAAAAAATAAATTAAAATCAATTTAGAATTTTATTTACTTTATAAGTAGAATCCTTTTTTTAGGTATTTATTAATCTGAATTGATTGGTAACCAATTTAATAACCATTTAGTAACCAATTTAATAACCATTTAGTAACCAATTTAATTTGAATAAATAAATCTACAAAATGATCCAAAGAACACGAAGTGGGTACTCTAGTTCTGGTCCAAAGGCCATGACAAGTAAATACTAATTAATCGAAATATAATGAATGGATTATTAAACTATGTAAAAAAGAACAAAATCTTTTGGCCATGTACAGTGAGGGACATATTATTATTAAGTCCCACCCATGTGTTTTTTACTTGTAATTGTTTCATTGTTTTTAAAAATATCTTTTAATGGAAACTTTCATGGTTCAAACCTAGAAAATTTCCAATAAAGATTTTCATTTTCTTTTATAAAAACAATGAAATAATCACAAGTAGAAAACGCATGGGTGGGACTTAATATTGTCACTCCCTGTACGTCCACTTTTTCATTAAGTTTCGATGTAATATCTATCCTCCTTAATTTAACATAAAAGTGATTAAAAAAATATTATGCATTTTATAAGTTGTTGAAAGGACACCTTTAGTGAAAGACAAGCTATTATATATTATTACTAATTATAGGTGTAAATAATTATTCGTCATGATGTGAGAGGGAGGCGTTTTGAGGATAAGAGCAAGGAGGCTCCTTTGCGGGTCAAAGACCTGTTTGCGTTCCGGCTCCTCTTTATCCACTTCAACTGTCACTATAACTTTTCTACCAGAGGACACGTTTCTCTCCTCACCCTACGTCTTTTGCCTCTTTTTTTTTATTTTGTAATTGAATAACAAACATATTCTATTTTGATAAATTCATAAATCAAATTGAGTGCTTTTAATAAATTTCAAACAACAAACTCGTATTTTTAAACTACATGATTTAAACAAGATATGTAATGGCCGGTTAAATAAATAAGTACATTTACTATAAGAATAAAAACCAAAGACTATCAAAATTTTTTCAAAAAATCAATTTGAAAACAATTTTTAAGATATGCATAATTAAATGAGAAAATTGAAGAAATCGATCATCAATAGAATATACATAAATTTATTTGTAAATGTTTCTGTCTGTCATGCTTACAAAATGTGTGGTGGCCCATATATATTCTAATTGTGATTCATTTTTTCCAACTTCTCATAAATAGCAAAGTTTTCATGCATGAGAAGAACAACCATATATTATATATATATATATATATATTAATAAAGGGGTGATCAAATGAAAAGGTACGAAACGACACAGTGGGTACAAATGTAGACTTTATTCAAAATATACACCATGGGCCTGAGCACAAGGATCCCACTGATGAACAAGTCGCAGGATTCCTTGTTCCCAGAATTCGTGTGGCCGTGACGAGGTCCAGTCCTTCACAGCATCCTTGAGTACGTAGTCCAGTTTATTGATGAGTTGATGAATTCCTCGAGCACAGAAAAACCATTAACTCCGATGTGTATTGTGAGACACTCCGACGCCTACGCAGGTCCATCAAGAACAAAAGACCGGGACTGCTGACGGAGGGTGTGGTTCTGCTCCATGATAAAGGGCGTCCACACGTCTCCAGAGTCACACACATGGAACTGGCCAAGTTCAAGTGAGAGACGATAGACCATCCGCCCTACAGTCCGGACATGCCGCCCTGCGATTTCCCTGTGTTTCGTCCACTGAAGAAACACTTGAGGGAAGCGCTTCAACTCTGACGAGGTACTCAAGTATGCTGTGAATGACTGGACCTCATCACGGTCACACGAGTTCTGGGAACAAGGAATCCTGAGGCTTGTTCATCAGTGGGATCCTTGTGCTCAGGCCTATGGTGTATATTATGAATAAAGTCTACATTTGTACCCACTGTGTCGTTTCGTATCTTTTCATTTGATCACCCCTTGTATATAATGAAGAAGAATGAGTAAAAAGGCCAAGAAGCTATTATTATTTCTTTATTGGTATCAGAAATAATAATAGCTGCTTGGCCTTTTTACTCATCCTTCTACACATTATATATATAAAGATATTTAGGTAGATACATATAATACATAGGTAGACTATATTGCCTGATGAGAATCATAGTGGCGAAAGTCCGTAAATACAATTTTTGTGTTAAGCCTAAAAAACGTTGTTAAAACGTCTTCTCTTTTGAGTGCCAAAGTGGCGAAAATATATTTCCATTCTTTGCTCTTGATTTTGACCTATTCATTTGTTGCCCGGCTATTTAAATGTAATAATATTAGTTTATAAAATTTTCAAACGCCTTTTCTCGGATTGGACTTCCGGCACTATGACTTTCAGTAGAGGATATATAGAATGATATCTATACTTGTAATAATCGATGATAATAGCAGCCGGAGATGTTTGCTCAGGGGCCCACATCTTGTGGGTACATGGATGGCGACCACGAGCTGCCCTAGGGACTGGGACTGGCAGTACTTCTGATCTTTGCATGTCAGTTTCTTCCCTTCTATATTTTCAACAGGCGGCAGACCGTGCGACGGGCCGGCCTGTTCTTTTCCTTCCTGGTCGCAAAATTCATGAACCGCCGACCCCGCACCACGGGATTAAGGCGAAAAAAGAAGAAGAAGAATAGCAGCCGGAGATGTAATAATCGATGATAATAGCAGCCGGAGATTTTCAGAATTACTCCAATTTCGGACCTCTTATTTTCTTAAGCGATCATGAACTGAGAGAATTGAGTTGCTAACTCCTCTTCAAATTCAGTTTACATGATTCCACCTAAAAAAGCAAAATTTATGTTAGAATAATTGGAAATATTTAATTATAGTAAATATATAAAGAAAAGTTAAATCAAAAATATCATCAATAAAGTAATTTAAAAAAAAATAAGGAATGTAATATGTAAAAATGGAGATTGCTTTTTGAAAAGCTGTTGTTTAAATTAATCAGAAAATTAATGAAAAAGAGTTGCTAGTGCAGCCAAAAGAGAAAATCAAAAACAAATTTCTCTTTTTTTCTAACTCTGTTGTGCTAGGGAGAAAGTTTTATTCAACTTTCTCTTTTTTTTTTTGCTATTTCTCTATTCGTTATTATTTAAATATATAAATTTCTTATCTTACAAAGTAATACAAGTGAATGAATTATATAGGGTTTATATATACATTTATTAATCGTTGATAATAGCCACCAGTTGATTCCCAGAAATACTCCAACTCCTGTCATCTTCTTAACTTTAAGCGATCATGGTTTGAATTAAATGGGTAGTTGTTGATGGACTCTTGAAATTCAGCTTAATGAATCCATCTAATAAATTAAAAAACAAAATATATTAATAAAATACGAGAATTGGAGATATCTAAATATACTTAATCAGTAGGCTATATAATATATAGATTTGAAAAAAATTTAATGTTAAAGATTGGAAGAGAGAAAATCAGTTTAAAAAGAAAATGAAGCATATTGTTGAAAAAATGTATTTTAAGATTGAATGATTAGTTTATTGTAAGGGTAAGAAATATAATAATTCGTTATAAATCTAAATAAGAATTTAAAAAGAAAGGTATAATTACCAAATTAAGTTGGATGTATTGTAATTGATTCTTGGTTTATTTAACCTGAATGAGTGATTGGACGTCTATTAACTGCTTGCTAACTACCGCTCTCAAGTGAGCAGCAACAGAAGCTCGGAGGGATTGTCGCCAGGGAGGTAGGGAGGGACATTGAGCTGAGAAGCGAGTCGACCGCCTACGTCACGGCTACGTCACGTCCGCCATCTTGGTGCGCACAAAACATTGAAATATCCATTGAACGCAATATAAAATTATATATAGTTTTAATAAAGATTTTCAATATTATACTGCCCCCTAAATAAATAAACGAATAAACGGACTATTTAAAATTATAGTTTCTTTATTTTTTTAGGTTTTTAGTCCACAAAAAAATTAAAATCAGAAAAAAAGTAAATATTCTTAAGAGCGCAAAAATTTCCTAATTAAGTGATATAAGCTATTTGAGGATGTTTTTTTACTTATAAAAAGTGAATAATAATCTCTCAAAAATAGCAATTTTAAATAAATTACAAATAATAATTCATATTATACGGTGTCATTTATCATAGCTAAGGAGTTAAGGTGCGCGTTTCGAGGTGCAGAGTTTGAGAGGTTGCGGCCACAATTTTGAAATTATCAAACTCAATTTTTTTTTTTTTTTAATTAAAGCTTTTTAAAATATCTACAACTTTTAGAAGCTCTTTTTTTTATTTTCAAGATTCAAGATTTTTTTAGATTAATCACATTAAATAAAATATAAGCGCACCTTAAATAAAATTTGAATATGGGAAATTGAAATATTCATCAATAAGTTGGATAATATAATAAACTGTTCAAATTTTATAAAATTTAGACAGTAACTTAATGACCATATCATTGGCCTTGGAAAAAATAAATATAACAAGATTTTCAGCCGAAACAGAAACTTGTATTTCATATACAAAAATTGGCCGAAACTTCGGTCGGTTTCTAATATTAAATATATATATTTTTATCTAAATTTGTATTGTATCATACTGATGATGGGAACAAACGTCCTCGAAGTTTCTGTAATTAAATAATTTAATAAAATTTAAATTCCAGTAGAAGACAGTCGTTTAATTGCTTTTAAAATTTCTATATATTTTTTTCTTTAATAATTCCTCACACTTATCAGCAAACTTCCATGCCGCCAGAAATGTTTGGGATAATGGGAAAAAATAGATTGTCAATTAAAAATTTTATAAAAATGTTTTTTAATTCGCTTTTATTTTACATAAGAAGAAGGAATTGTCTCAATGCTTCTTAATAAGAAAATTCAATTTCAAAATGTTCAGTGGCTCTAAAAATGACAATCAAATGTTTTTTGGCTCTCCTGAAAAATAAACAAAAATGGAGTTAGGCACTTTGCTAATTAGAACGTTGATATAATGTATACTTACGAGTGAAAAGTTATTTTCCTTGAAATCTCCTCTATTTTTTGCATTTTACTTTTGCCTGGTTCATCGCTACGATTGGAACAACCATATGTCGAACAATTTGCTTCCTTTTGAAAAAAAAACCTTTATATGAGAAAAAACTAAATAGAAATAAATAAATAATGATAAAAAACTACTTATTTGGTAGTAAAAAAATAAAAAAATAAAAGTTTTAACCTCAAAGTGAGTTGTCAATAAATTTTAAAATAATGATAAAAATATTAATTATTTAACTTCGATATAAGATGAATAAGGGCAAAATAATCATAAAAACATACCTTATATATTATATGATAAATAGTTGATACTATTAATTATTTTTTCATTAATTATTCGCTTGTTAATTCTTATACTTTTTACACAGATTCCAATGGACAGGTCTAATGTTTTGTGCGCAGCAAGATGGCGGATAAGCTTCCTCACCCTCCCACTTCGGTAGACTATTACCTCGCCTATGTTCACAGCTTATTGTCCCTCCCTACCTCCCTGATTGTCGCCTTTTTTTTTAAATGCTGCAATCTGATTGGCTGATTTCGATATGCTTATTATAATAAAGTCCTCATATACCAAACGTCGCGGGTTCGGACCCCAGGCAGTCCGATGATTTTATTTAAGCCATTTGGATACCAAATGGCTTAAATAAAATGCCTGGACCCCATATATGTATATTTATTAATAACGGATATCGGAAAAAGTCTTATATGGCCTGAGTTGCCGAAAAGACTGTGTGAATGTGTGTGTGAGTGTGAGTGTGAATGAGAAAAAAGTGTGAATGTTTTTAAAAAAAAAAAAAAAAAATAATAAAGTCAGGCAACAAAGAGTCTGGCATTTGGAAGGTGCATCTATAAAAAAAAAAAAATAATAATAATAATAATAAAATCAAATTTATTAATTTGTTTCATGATCATGCGTTTGAAAGAAACTAATATAAATTTAACAGGGGCGTATATAGAAATTTTTTTCGGGGGGGGGGGGGGGGGGGGGGCGAACTCAAAATTTTTTTTGCGGAAAATTTTTTTTAAGAAACTCAATTTTTTTTTCACACGAAATTTTTTGCGGAATCAAAGTTTTGCACTCTGCGGAAAAATTTGTTGCGCTGATGTCTGTATATCCCTATATATGTAACAAGTTGTAAGTAATAGAATTGTATGATGTGGAGAAATTGTATCATAAAAATTTGTAAAATAAGATGTCAAGTTTATGTTTCCAATGGTCCTGACTCTGACCTCCAGCAGGGTTAGATTTCCCCACCATTTGGTTGATTGAATTATTATAGTTTTTATATTACAGGAAGTTGATTAAAGGGAGTGGGAAATGAAAGTAACATTTTTTCCTCCCCTATCTTTAAATGCTTTTATTGGTAGATAGACTAATTTGACTTTTATCATTGCATTTATTAGACAAACAAATTATCCAAACATCTGCCATAAAAGGTGGTCAGGAATTTCTCCCTCTGAATGTCTGGTGACTAAATATAAGGGGGTAACAAAATTGCTGGTTTTCTTCTCCGATCTATTTCGACTTTGGCGAATAAAATCATCAGATTACCAATAATAAGGCGAAGAAGGAGGCAGCTTATAATATATAATTAAAAATATATAGACTAATTGAAAAAAAAAACGCAGACAAGGAAGAGGTTATCAAAAAAATAAATTCGTTCAGGACAAATTATAGGGGAGAAAAGAAAAAAGTGAAGCAACTCGTCACTCGGGCAGTGGTACAGAAGAAATTTATGAGCCTTTTGAGTTAGACATTTTCGGCACAAAGTGATGCTTGTGCCGTGTGCTGCTGAAGCACAAATTCCGTGCATGCTTGTGATTGTGCAAAATCTTGTACATGCATGCTTGTCAAGCAGTTACGTGAGTAGTCACTCTAAAAACTTAGTTGTTCCATTTCAATAGAAAATATTAAATTCTTATTTCCCCCAACCCTTTCCTTCATTATTATTAGTAAAGAGCAGGTCTTCATCTCATCTCACTGATAATGAAAGGTTTATCTCTGTCACCCGGGAGGTTGTGTGTCGTGATTTATATGATCTGTCCATTGGATTCCATTTCGGAGGTGGATAATGGATGCCAGGGTGCAGCATTCCATCCCTCGGGACTCACTAACCCTCTCTCTCTCTCTCTCTCTCTCTCTCTATTATTATTATTATATTATATATAGGTCCTATTTTTCTTCCTCTCTTAATCTTTTTGAATACTATCAATAAACAGTTTTATCTCCTTTTTTTTGTTGTTGTTTTGTTGTTGAAAATTTATCCGATAGTTACTGTTGCCGCTTGATCAACAGGTTTACAACAAGTCGTTATTTTTAACGGGGAAAAATTTAAATATACCTACGGATAGAAAAAAAAATGGTTTTAAAAAATTTCCATTTTTTTTTTTTTTTATTCCAAAAAAAATTGACTTTCTCAATATTTTCTCTGTGTTTTTTTGGGGTTGTTAATGTTCGAAATAAAAAAATTTCTAATAATTTATTTTAATTTATTTTCTTATTGTTACAGGTAAGATTTTCTTTCTACATTCCACAAAACAAGGTAACCTCAGCATCATTTATCTCATATTTAGAGAAGTTTTTTTTACTATTTTTTTTTAAGTTCTTTTTAGCAGCTAACACGATTCACGCTCACTCCCTATTTTTGTAAATTAGTAGCAGTGGCGTAACGTACGCCCCCGAAGACCCTGCGATGCGGGGGGCCCCGACCTAGGAGGGGCCCACGGGCCGGGTCGGGCTAAAAAATGTATCTTCTCAGGACTTTGATAAAAAAGGAAAAATTTAGGTAAAAAAAAAAATAATGAAAATTGCTCTTTGAGAGGGCCCGGGCCTCCCGGGTTGCGGGGGCCCAGCTAAAAAACGTTACGCTACTGATTAGTAGCCAATATAATTTAGAAAAATTTCAACACTCGATAAGAGAAGTGAATGAATCCCTGACTTCTAGCACAAGAGGCGAGATTTCTTTCTCTAAGCTCCGAGGCTGAATGCTCCTTCATCATCAAACGTATTAAGGTTTTCTAAATCCAATAAAAAGGGATACAAAAATAATTGTCACATTTTAATTTGCTTATATTTCCAGTCCCCTTAATGGTAATATAAGACGAAAAAAGTTTTTTTTATTATAAGAATGGTAAAAATAATTTAAAAAATCTGGTGGCTTTCTCTTACCTTCAATAAGGTAAGAAAAATTTGTGCTTGTCACACCAGATTTTTTGTGTCGAGATATTGCCAAACTTGACCACGCGATTCTTAGATGGCGCTGAGCTAGGAAAGCTTCCACATCAGTAAAGTGTACTTCAAACAATTTTCACGAAAAATTTCATGGATATACTTTTTAAAGAGCATCTAAAAAATTGTTTGTTTTTTATACACTCACACTTTTTTCCCATTCACACTGTCACTCACACACATGCACACAGTCTTTTCGGCAACTTAGGCCATATAAGACTTTATACGATAACCGTTGTTAATTAATATATCTATTTGTGGTCCATGCATATAAAAAATTTTAACCTTCTAGCTCTTTTCGTTCCTGAGATATACAAACAGACAGACAAACCAATTTGCGGGACCCACTTTTTTGGACTCAGGAGATCTCAAAACGTGTTTATCCATCAAAATCTCGATTTGACATGAGAACAATACTATTTCTCTATATATCTTTATATAGAGGTAAGAAAAAGTAAAAATTAATCTATTTTTTTTTTTTTAATTTGATAAAAATTTTCTTTAAATTGTTTCCTATTCTGACTAACATACACAATTTTGCTTTTTATATTTATTTTAACTTTTATCGTTGAATTAAATCGAGACAGGCCCTCAGGGCTTGGTGTAGAGGTTAGCGTGCTAACCTCGTATACCAAACGCCTCGGGTTCGGACCCCAGGCAGTCCGATGATTTTATTTAAGCCAATTGGATACCAAATGGCTTAAATAAGAATGCCTGGGCCCCCAATAAATATAATTATTTATACAACGGTTATAGTAAAAGTCTTAAATGGCCTAAGTTGCCGAAAAGACTGTGTGAATGTGTGTGTGAGTGTGAGTGTGAATGAGAAAAAAGTGCGTTTAAAAAAAAAATCGAGACAGGGATTAAAAGGCCTCCGATGCCGAAAGAGGGCTTTATTTGGGAAAAAAAAAAAAAAAAAAAACGAAATAATATCATGTGTAAAAAAAAAAATAAAAAAATATTCCACTCCTCGAAAAAGATTGAAAATCACTGCTGTAGGTATATAGGCCTAATACAATTTATTTAAAATACATAATTAATGACAAAAGTGATTTATTTTATTATTCTATAATACCAAATATTCAAATATTGATTTGTTTTGTTTTTTGAATAAAAGAAAAAACAAAAAAGATTAATGTAAAAAAAAAAGATATATAAAAAGAGACTAGAGGAAAAGAGAAAGAGAATTAACAAAGAGGAAAAGGAAAAAAAGAGAATGAGAGAAAGAGAGAGGCATGGGGGGAGAGAAAAGCTTTTTCATTAGCATTTATCAAAATACATCATCGTTTTAACTTCAAAATTTTTCAAAGATCCAAATGAACATCGCACAAAAGGGCCAAAAAAAGGGGGCCAAGAAGATAAATTATATGTTATTAAATTTAATTTAGGTAATTAAATACCAGCCGGCTTGATTGTTTTTGCTCTGTTTTTTAACCAAAGGATAATATTTAATTAGCAATAAAATAGGGGATGAGGGGGGTGGAAAAATATAGCCTAAATTAAAAATTAAAACCTGTTATCTTTATGAATATATAATTAGATATTTATCAATATAAATTAAAATTCAATGATATTCGTATTAATTATAGTGACAAAAGTGTTTGAAAAAAAAAATTCTACAAAAGTCATTCACGAACTTTGAAATCCCAGAGGGCACGCTGGTGTAGCGGGCTAGGGTGTCGGTTTCTATAAAGAAGATCTCGGTCCACAACCCGGGAGTGCGGGATTATTTCATTAAATACTTTACGGGGTGCCGGTAGATCGCTACGGTCAGAGACCGGTTGGGTTTGAGGTGTGTGTCTTCGCAAACAATAGGTCGAACGATCCTTTTTAACAAAAGAATAACCTTAAAAATTTATCTTTTTAATATAAATTTCAAGATATATCGAAATAAAAATTATCTCAATGTTTTAATCAGAGTTTAGCGCGTGTGTGCCATTTGGGCTGCCTAACTACCGGGCTTTAGTCAATACTATTGCAATAGAAGGTACAGTGAGGGTCAATATTAAGTCCCGCCCAAGCGTTTTCTACTTGTGAATATTTCATTGTTTTTATAAAAGAAAATGAAAATCTATATTGGAAATTTTCTAGGTTTGAACCAAGAAAGGTTCCATTAAAAAATATATATTTTTTTAAAAACATTGAAATAATCACAAGTAGAAAACGCAAAGGTGGGACTTGATATTGTCTCTCACTGTACATAGCAGCACATCGGGTAAATAAAATGGGGATCCCGGTAGGAATTTCAAATAATAATAATAAATCGACCATTCCCCAAAATATGAAATTTCAATCTATTTTATAAAAAATTTTAGAGTCTATCACGAAAGAAGTATTTAAAATATTCTAACAAAATGAATATGCGCCGCCTGTTAAAATAATCTATTGGAGTTGGTCATTTGGGTTGCCTATCTTCCAGCAAATAAGTACGAAACTGCTGTTTTTATTTATTCTATAACAGCAGTCGATATGAGAGATATTTTATAAAGGCAGGAGTCAAATAGGAGCCTGCTGATTAGACATTATTAACGTTGCAGTAAAATTTGAAATGATAATTAAAATTTAAATAACAAAATCTAAATCTAAATTACGAATGTACCGTTAAGAGATAAACATTCTAAACAAACTTATTATGGGAAATATAAACTTTTTTTAGAGTTCCTGATTTGGGTCATAACATAGTCGACTCACTCACTCACTTCACCCTTTATTCCTCTCTCTCTCCCTTTTGGACATTGTAATAAAATAAAAAATTTTATTACTTTAAAAAGTTTTCTGTCCATTTTAAGTCTGTTATTTTTTTATTAAGAGAACTGTTGAAATCTTTGTTTGCAACAGGAGAGGGTCCATGAAATGATTGATTTTTCAGCCAAAGCGCCCGGATAGAGAATTTACCTTATCAAGGTAGGGGTAATTCAATGATGAGAAACTATTTTTGCAATTTTGGAGCTGAGATGCAAAACTATAGTAATCAGTAAAATAACAAATTTTTAACACCAACAAAATACTGCGAGTTTAGAATACGGTCAATGATTTTTGATTATGTTAGTAAACCTTTTAGGGTTTCTTTCTTTATCATGTTAATATATACAGAGAATTATTGGATTCAATTTAAAAAATTCGATGTCGAGATTTTGATGGATATACACGTTTTGAGGTCCCCTGATACTAAAAAAGTGGTTTTCGAGACATGGTCTGGGTGTCTGTGTCTGTCTATAAACAAAATATCTCAAGAACGAAAAGAGCTATGAAGTTGAAATTTTCAGAATGATAGACAGGAAGAGAGTCAGCCAAAAAGAGCCTCTATCGAATAAAAATCTCCATTCAGAAGACGTTTCGGGTTTAATTAAATAAATCCATCATCAATTCTTAAGAGATTATTCGCAATCTCAAGGGGTACACCATTAAGAAGCAGATAGAGTTGTTATATATAAAAATATACAAAATTTTATAAAATACAATATTTGCATATCCATTGTCATATGCTCATCAGTCAACACGGCCAAGTCTTAAATGTATATATACATACAGTGTGTTTAAAAAAAAAAAATCAACTCAAAATCTTAAACTCATAAGCAGCTATTCTCTAAAAACAGGCGTTAAAATTTAAAATAAATAAATGAGTGTTAAAAAGTAATGTTAAAACAATCACCAATAAAAAATGCTATTAAGAATCACTTCCTTGCCTCAAATAGCTATTCTGTAAACAAAAGTTTAAAGCTAAAGCGTTAACATTTAGTAAATAGTGCTAAAAATTAATGCCATAGGGGGTGCCTTTAATATTTTAACGTCGTGTTTAAAATAAACATGGCGTCCTTAACCTAAAAAGTAAGGTTATGATTTTAATAGCTTTGAAATAAAAGCAACATGTTAACGTCGCTGTTAAAACTTTGTTTAGAGAATAACATTTTTTTAACGCTGATTGTTTCTACATTACTTTTTAACACCCATTTGTTTATTTTAAATTTTAACGCCTGTTTTTAGAGAATAGACCTGAAGGGGTGCTAAGTTTATAGGTTAAAGTCACGGAGAACGTGGGTTCGACTCACGCGAGTGCCTAATTTTTTCCATTTACGAGTAAATAACTTGAGATAGCGAAATTTATATTTTCTAATTTGTAGAGAAATTTATTCTCATTTTAATGGAAATAATTTTATTACTTCCTCTTGCTCTATAGAGTAAGTAAGTGTAGATGGCTACTAATTAATTAATATATATATATTTTTAAAATATTATTATTAAAATTTAGTTGATAGACTTTAGTGTCAGTTAATTCTCCAAAACATTCATTATATAAGTAAATAGTTTTCAAGAAGAAAAAAAATATGGTTATTAGTTCCATCGCCGCATTAAAAAAAAAAAAAAACTTTGGTAGTGATATATATAATTTTCTATTATTATAAGAAGCGGCTTTCGAAAAAAAAACCTTTTGTTATTTACAAACAGAAGATAATTACCACTCATTGATTTTCCTTTTCAAGATGCAAATGGGTGGGAGATAGTAAAAAGAAACACCCGGTGTATATATATAGCTATCAAGAGTCGTTAAATAAAACTGCGTAAAAATGTAATATCCTTCTCTGGTCTCTTTTGAAAAAGGAATCAATTTTGACACGGCTTAAGAGGATCCCACAATTAACACTAAAATCTCGTCCCCCTCCTCTCTCTCTTTCATGCTACTCAAAAAAAAAAAAAAAAAAAAAAGAGAAGAAGAAAAAAGTAAAAGGAGAAGCGTTAACAGATGATAAACGACAAACGAAACAAAAGAAGCAGGAGACCAACTGCTGCTGGACATGCGTCGGCACTGAGATCACGAAAGGGATTTCCTCTTCTTTTATTTAATGTAAAATTTTGCATTCTTTTTTTTATTACATCTATTTGTCAGTAAATATAAAAAATTAATAGTCCATGTCAGTGAGGTTTTAAATTAGAACTTAAACCAATTGAAAATGATTATTTAATTAAAACTCATGCAAAGAGCGGATCAAGAGGTGTTTCTCGGGAGGGGGAGGGGGTAATCTGGTGTGACTGGTCGCACAGCACACAATTTTTTCTTAATTTCGGTAATTTAAAGGCGCATTCTGTACTTATTTGCCAGAATATTAATACAAATCAAATTTTTAAGTATTAATTTTTAAAATTTTACATTAAAAATAAATTTTTTTTCCAAAAAAAAAAAGTTTCTTTTTTTTCAAATCTCGGGGGGGGGGGGGGTAATTACCCCCTTTAGGGGGGCCCTTGTATCTGCCCTTGCCATCTCGACATCGAATTTTTGACTAATACTTTCTCTCTATATATATTAACATATATAAAGGTAAGAGAAAGTAAAAAAGATCTACAATTATATAGAGTATATGGTTGTTAGCCAATTGTCCGACTGCTCTGTCCTTTCGGTACAGTTAAGAAGAAACAAACTCAAACTTGCGGTTCATGACGTCATTAGCGCATCCTTAAAGGAAAACATCGACCTCCTCCCTTCCCTTCTCAAATATGCAACACCTGACACCACCCTCCGCTACATACTTCTAAATCTACTCACGTCTTAATTGTTTCCAAGTATATATTTGTGCATTGGACTGATCATTATCACTAATTAATTTCAAACTAGCCTCGCACTTTCCTGGGATAATATAATTTCATCAATAAATTAATAGCAAAAAGGGGGTGCCATAAGATGTATATTATTAATTAGTAGAGCAATACTCGTTTTTTTTTTTAATTATACAAGAGAGTATTCTACCATCTATTGCAATAGTATTGAGCCTAAAGTACGGTACAGTAGTAAGGGAAAATGTACCTAGTAGGTATCGATACTTTGGGACAGATACGGTATCGAGTAAAATTATCGATACCTCAGTGTTATCCTTTCATCCCTATTCGAGTAAATATTATTTAATTTAGCTAAAACTTTGGCATTTTCATTCCCAATCGGGACCCTAAGGGTGCCGTGAGAATGTCAAAGGGGTGCCGTGCCGCGAGATATTCAGGTAAAAAAAGAGTCTGAAAAATAAACGGGGAAAATGAAGAAGCTTTAAAAAAAAAATTTTTTTCGAGGGCGGCAAAAATTTCGTTCCCCTAAAAAAAGGCCAAACGATAAACACCCAAGCAAAAAAAATTTCACGGAAGCGAAAAAAAATCATTAGCCAAATCAAATAAATAAATAATATAAATCAACGTTTTATCATATTCTTTCTATAAATTGAAATATTATTTTATTTTGAATTAAAAAATACAAAAAAAAAAAAATTAAATGTTAAATGGCACATGAATAAAAAATGAGAATTCTCTCTCGGGCACTCTGTTTAGAAAGCAGACTAACAAAAGTGCCTCCCTGTTTAGCGGGTTGTCTATTCTCTTTCAATCTGAACATTGTGATTGTTCAATTATAAAAAATTCCGAATTAGAGTTTTGTTTTTGCATTATATAATAGAATCTGAATCATAATCGGCGAGCCCTCGGGCCATGGTGTAGTGGTTAGCGTGCTAGCTATTTGTACCAAGAGTCGCGGGTTGCGACAATTTCATTCATTGGATTGGCTACCAACCTAATTGAAATAAAAAGAGACGGGACCTAAATAGCCTTCGATGCCCATAAAGACGTTAATGAAATAAAAAAAAAATCAGTGAATGGTAGCCTTAGAGTTTCAATTATAATTTATTTAAAATTACTTTAGTATTGGAATTTTGGCGGAGGATGAGTAAAAATCTGAAATAGATTATTCCTGCCTACTAATCAGTCCCTAGTCAGAACATCTCCCCCAATTCCATTCCTCCAATACTAAAGTATTATTAAAAAATCTGGTTTGACTGGCACACAGCACGCAACTTTCTCTTACCTTCGGTAATCAAAAGTTGTGTTCTTGTCACACCAGATTTTTTGTGTCGACATGTATTTAGTTTCCGACAGTAGGGTACAAGTGAATTCAAGATGTAAAATTTTTTTTTTTTTTTTAACATTCATACTTTTTTCTCATTCACACTCACACTCACACACACATTCACACAGTATTTTCGGCAACTCAGGCCATTTAAGACCTTAGAAGATAACCGTTGTAATTAATATATATATTGTGGGTTCAGGCATTTCTATTTAAGCCATCTGGTATCCAAATGGCATAAATAAAATCGTCGGACTGCCTGGGTCCGAACCCGCGACGTTTGGTATAGGAGGTAGGCACATGTAAAATTTATAAACGTGGGAAAATATTTATAATTTGTTACCATGGAAACCATTTCTCCTATCTTTTCTATGGAGTACAAAAGTGGTTTTCAGAAGATTTCAATGACAAAATGAGAATATACATTTTAAAGAGAATCTAAAAAATAATTGATTTTTGAATTTAAAAAAAAATCGTTAGAGCAAATTTAGAGAAAATTGAAAAAAAAAACTGAAAAAGTGCATCAGTAAAATACTAGTACTCTTTGGTCGATTTTGTTCAAAAGCTTCGTGTCGCTTCATTTTTGACATGAATTCAATACTTTCTCTATATATATATTAACATATATATAGAGGTAAAAGAAAGTAAAAAATCAAATAAAAAAGTATATTAATTTTTTTGTAGATGGGAATTGATAAATGTTAATTAAGTAATGTTTAAATATTATATCATAGGATAATAAATGGTAATTTATGCGGTAATTTATTGTTATAAAAACTACTAGAGGGTGTGGTACATGTTAAAATTTTATTTCACATAAATATTCTTACATATAATTTAATCTCCAAATTGTATTCAAATATGTCAAAAATGAATGTAAAAACACTATAATAACAAATAAACCCCTATCAGCAAGTGTTAATAGAATAATTTATAATAGATAATTTAGTAATATGTTGCGACCATCTTTTTAATTCGAATGTTTTTTCAAAGACCCTTAAGAGAAGAAAAAGGAGAGAATGAAGGAATGTTTTTCTTCGATCAGCAGTCTCTTATCTCTGCGTGCCTGTCATTCCGAATCTGCTGATAAGAGTCAGCGCGCACCCGATGAGAAAACACATCTGATATGCATGCACTCATTCATTAGAGAGGAATTTTTATTAAATATTTATGATTAGAGACGGTAGCTGTCAAACAAGTTCACTGGATGGGTGACCAACTAATGATCTATTAATAAAATAAATTTGATAAAAAAAAAACTTAATATCTTATAAATTGAAAAAGGAAGAGAGAAATTTGAAGTATTTTTTTTTTTTCGTTTTCATCATTTCTTTTTTAAGCGTACTATTATTTAAAATTAAATCTTTAAATTATTAAGTGGTGTTAGTGTAGAAAAGTACTCTGATGAAACGTTTTTTTTTTGTTTTTTTTGTTTTGTTTTTTTCAATTTTTACGAATAACTGAAAGTATTGGATTCATGTCAAAAATTCGATGTCGAGATTTTTATGGATATACACGTTTTGTGGTCCCCTGAATCCAAAAAGTGGTTTTCGCGACATGGTCTGTCTGTCTGTCTTGTGTCTCTCTGTCTGTGAACAAAATATCTCAAGAAGGAAAAGAGCTAGAAGGTTGAAATTTTATATTTAAGTTAGGCACCTCCATGGGACGTAACACGAAGCTTTTGAACAAAATCGACCAAAGTGTACTAGTACTTTACTGATGCACTTTTTCAGTTTTTGTCGATTTTCCCAAAATTCGCTCAAACGATTTTTTTTTTAAATTCAAAAATCAATTATTTTTAGATTCTCTTTAAAATGTATATTCTCATTTTGCACTCAATTTTGATGGATATACACGTTTTGGGTCCCTGAATCCAAAAAAGTGGTTTTCGCGACATGGCCTGTCTGTCTGTATTCAATTTAAAGCAAGAAGGAATTGAGCTACGAGGTTGAAATTTTATATTTAAGTTAGGCACCCTCCTGAAGCGTGAAAATAATATTTTGAATGGCTAAAAAGTACTAGTACTTTACTGATGTAATTTTTCAGTTTTTTTCGATTCTCTCAAAATTTGCTCTAACGATTTTGATTAAAATTCAAAAATTATTTTTTAGATGCTTAATAAAATGTATATTCTCATTTTGCCCTTTATATCTTTTGAAGTACACTTTACTCTAGTAGTTCATTGGAAAGATAGGAGAAATGGTTGTCATGGTAACAAAATATAAATATTTTCCCATGTTTATAAATTTTATTACATATTGAATTCAAGTGCGGTACTGTCGGAAACTATTAATAAATATATCTAGACACAAAAAAATCTGGTGTGACCAGCACAGAACACAACTTTTAATAAATAGGCTATATATAAGGTAATAGAAAGTTGTATGCTGTGCGACCAGTCCCACCAGATTTTTTTTGTCATTAAATGATTTGATCACTACCCTATTTCATTAATTACATTGAAAAAGAAAAAATAAAAAAGCATTTTTTTTTTTTTTACAAATAATCATTTTATCTTTTATCGTAAAAATTTAGATTATTCAAAAAATCTTTTTATTATGATCTTTTTTTTTTAATACAATATATATCCCATACTAATAAAATATTATGATCTATTTTACCTTAAAAATTTTTATCTAAGGTTAAAGGAGGGTGAATTTATTATTTAATAATAAATAAATAAAGAGGAAAAGAGAGCGAGGGTGGAATTCATATGCGCGCGATTTCGAAATCGATCTGCAGCCCCCCCCCCCCCCACTCCCTCACCACTACTCGGCTTTTTAATATGCATGAACAAAGCTATTTCTAATTAATAAAGTAAAATAATCGAAAACAAAGAAATTCCCTGACGTTAATAGAATAGTTTCCGGAATCATAAATATATAGATATCTCTCACGTTTGTGTTGAACATTAATTATCACCCCCTCCCTCCACTCTAGGTTATTATTGTAATGGATGATAATTGTGTTTTATAGGTTTGCATTTATTATTTAATAGATAATTAATTAAATTAGTAAAACTAACAATTTGACATTGATTTTTTTTTTTGTTTTTATTTAATAAAGTTCAGCGGGAAGTATGAAAATCAATGAGGTTTTAAGTTTCTTAGGACATGCGTGGATCGAGTTGTCAATTTCTATTTGATTAACAGTGGCATCATGCTTTAATTTTTTGTTTTTCCCAAATATAGCTCGGACCCGCCTGTGGTGGCTCTTCCCCTTTACTGTAACATTTAGAAGATCCTCATTTATTTAACAAGACTGGGAGTGTTTTTTATTAACGGGCCAGGAATCGAACCCAGGATCTCCATCGGTGTGCTGTTCCCTTTAAATTTTAATTAATTAATTTGAAATATGAAGGACTTGAACATACCATCTATTGCAATAGTTGAGACTAAAGCCCGGCAGTTAGGCAGCTTGTTTGTGTGAGAAATACCTTGTTCAAAGCAGACAATTAGCCGAACGACCCTTTTTAAAAAAATATTAACCATAAAAATGTATCTTTTTTATTTCAAGATATATCAAAATAAAAATTATCTCAATGTTTTAATTAAGAAAAAAGTTTAGTGATGTGAACGTGTGCGATTTGGGCTGCCTAACTCCTGGGCTTTAATCTCAATACTATTGCAATAGATCGGTCATTTCGTTCAGCTAAAAATATTTTATTATAGGAATTTTGGGGCGAAATTATATTATTATTATTATTTTTTTTTTTTTATTCTTTAGGGTCGTTTTTGAACATATAAAACTCCTAAAGGTATCTAGGGAAACAGTGAAAAGGATATTTTGCACGTTAATTAATATTATTTTATTCGTAAATGTTGACTTATTTCATTTCTCAATATATTGGGGATATTGCGGTACCTTTACAGAAAATATTTGCAGTCAGCCCCTTGTACATACGGCGACACAAGTACCTGATGTGCTCGAAAGTTGAGCATAGTCAACCAAACCAACATTTTTTAAATAAATAATCATTTTTTATGAATGGGAATTTGGTGGCTGTGAATACCAGAGAAGAGAAAACGATCCTTCAAGCACCAATGGAAAAGTGATTGCCATTGCATCCTCCGTTTTCTTCAGATTTGACCCCAAGCGATTGGCTTTTGGCTGTTCAAAACGATGCTTCAAGTACCAATGAAAAAGTGATTGCCATTGCATCCACCGTATTCTCCAGATTTGACCCCAAGCGATTGGCTTTTGGCTGTTCAAAACGATGCTTCAAGTACCAATAAAAAAGTGATTGCCATTGCATCCACCGTTTTCTCCAGATTTGACCCCAAGCGATTGGCTATTGGCTGTTGAAAACGATGCTTCAAGCACCAATGAAAAAGTGATTGCCATCGCATCCACCGTTTTCTCCAGATTTGACCCCAAGCGATTGGCTATTGGCTGTTGAAAACGATGCTTCAAGCACCAATGAAAAAGTGATTGCCATTGCATCCACCGTTTTCTCCAGATTTGACCCCAAGCGATTGGCTATTGGCTGTTCAAAACGATGCTTCAAGCACCAATGAAAAAGTGATTGCCATTGCATCCACCGTTTTCTCCAGATTTGACCCCAAGCGATTGGCTATTGGCTGTTCAAAACGATGCTTCAAGCACCAATGAATAAGTGATTGCCATCGCATCCACCGTTTTCTCCAGATTTGACCCCCAAGCGATTGGCTATTGGCTGTTGAAAACTCTGCTTCAAGCACCAAGAAAAAGTGATTGCCATTGCATCCACCGTTTTCTCCAGATTTGACCCCAAGCGATTGGCTATTGGCTGTCGAAAACGATGCTTCAAGCACCAATGAAAAAGTGATTGCCATTGCATCCACCGTTTTCTCCAGATTTGACCCCAAGCGATTGGCTATTGGCTGTTGAAAACTCTGCTTCAAGCACCAAAGTGATTGCCTATTTTAAAACCAAAGATATAAGTTAGGAAAGCGTTGGAATGAATGTATCGCCTTTGAAGGAGATAAAATTTTATAAAATTTGGTGAAATCCTATGTTTATCGTTTCGAATGAATACCAAACGAAGTATTTACAATCTACCAACATAACAAAAATAAAAACCTAAAATTTTATAAAATTTGGTGAAATCCTATGTTTATCGTTTCGAATGAATACCAAACGATGTATTTACATTCTACCAACATAACAAAAATAAAAAACCTAAAATTTTATAAAATTTGGTGAAATCCTATGTTTATCGTTTCGAATGAATACCAAACGAAGTATTTACATTCTACCAACATAACAAAATTAAAAAACCTAAAATTTTATAAAATTTGGTGAAATCCTATGTTTATCGTTTCGAATGAATACCAAACGAAGTATTTACAATCTACCAACATAACAAAAATAAAAAACCTAAAATTTTATAAAATTTGGTGAAATCCTATGTTTATCGTTTCGAATGGATACCAAACGATGTATTTTCATTCTACCAACATAACAAAAATAAAAAACCTAAAATTTTATAAAATTTGGTGAAATCCTATGTTTATCGTTTCGAATGAATACCAAACGAAGTATTTACAATCTACCAACATAACAAAAATAAAAAACCTAAAATTTTATAAAAATTTGGTGAAATCCTATGTTTATCGTTTTCGAATGAATACCAAACGAAGTATTTACAATCTACCAACATAACAAAAAATAAAAAACCTAAAATTTTATAAAATTTGGTGAAATCCTATGTTTATCGTTTCGAATGAATACCAAACGATGTATTTACATTCTACCAACATAACAAAAAATAAAAAAACCTAAAAATTTTATAAAATTTGGTGAAATCCTATGTTTATCGTTTCGAATGGATACCAAACGATGTATTTAATTTTTACTGTTTGGAATGCATATTAAAAGATCTATTCATGGGATAACTTAATATTTAATAAACAAAAATTAATAAATAATATTTTCATGTAATATTTCACAAAAAGAAGTGAAATCTCAGCCAAAAACATCGGAGATGCAAAAAAGGGCGCCTCGCATTATTTTTCCCTAGCGTCGAGGTGAAATCAAAAAAATGCGCCTCGCTTTTCTGATTTATATAAAAGCGAGGATATATGAAACAAATAAAATTCTGTAGGGGTTTTATTTAAGTGAAAATATTTCCTCGCTTTTATATAAAATCAGAAAAGCGAGGCGCATTTTTTTGATTTCACCTCGACGCTAGGACAAAAATAATTGCGAGGCGCCCCTTTTTGCATCTCCGATGTTTTTGGCTGAGATAATAATATCATCAAAAAAAAAGAAAGGATTTTCGTCTTTTTTTTTATTTATCATTTTATCAGAGATATAAAATTGAGATATGGGCCTCCTGTATGAATAAGAATGAACGAATTTAAAAACATTTTTTTACTTTCTCTTACCTATGTATATATGTAATATATATATAGAGAGAAAGTATTAGATTCATGTCAAAAATTCGATGTCGAGATTTTGATGGATCTTCACGTTTTGAGGTCCCCTGAATCCAAAAAAGTGGGCTTTCGCGACATGGTCTGTCTGTGTGTGTGTGGTGGGTGGGTGTGTGTGTGTGTGTGTGTGTTCAATTTTTAAGCATGAAGGAATTGAGCTAGGAGGTTGAAATTTTATATTTAAGTTAAATACCTCCCGGGACCGGAAAAAATAAGTTTTTAATCAAAATCGGCCAAAGAGTACTAGTACTTTACTGATGTACTTTTTCAGTTTTTTTCGGATTTTCTCAAAATTCGCTCTAACGATTTTGTTTAAAATTCAAAAATCAATTATTTTTTAGATGCTCTTTCAAATGTATATTCTCGTTTTGCCCTCAAAATTGTTTGAAGCCCACTTTACTCTTGTGCTTCATAGGAAAGATAGGAGAAATGGTTGCCATGGTAACAAAATATAAAATATTTTTCCATGTTTATAATTTTGACATCTTAAATTTCTAATATATTGGATAAATTTCACAAAGGATCTAAGGAATAAAAGGGCCCCTGTTTTACATTAAATTTTTTTTAATTTAGAAATTTTTATTTATTAATAAAAAAAAAAAAAAAATAAAAAAACATAGTTTATTGGAAAATTAAAATAACGGAAACTAAATATATGTCGACACGAAAAATCTGGTGTGACAAAGCACAGAACACAACTTTCGATTACCGAAGGGTAAGAGAAGTTGTGTGCTGTGCGCCAGTCACACCAGATTTTTTTTTTTTTTATTCGAATTGTTTGAAACTTATTATTTGCTAATATAGTTTTTGTTATAACATAAAAATATATATAATATAATAAATAGTATTGATTATAAATAAAGGGTATATAACTACTTTAAGAGATCCTGAATTTTATATACTAGCCATTTTCTTTAAAGGGTCATAATTTCTCTCCTCCCTTGTTTTCCTTTGGGCTTTAAATTAGGCCAGCAAATTTGCTTTCTAACAGAACGGAGGGTCTTTTAATGGCATTAGAGATTACATTTTATATTTATAAATATATATGTTCAAATTCCATTAAAAAAAAATAAATTGAATAATGATTTATTTTATAGCCAAAAAATAAAAAGATGAAAGGTTTGCTGAAGGAAAGAATAAACAGAGAAAAATGAATTTTCTTTTTAAGGGATGAGGGAATTTTAATAATTTAAAAAAAAAGGTATTTAAATTATACTCCTCTCCTCCCCCTCCTAGCCGAGAGGTTGCCAGATGTTGACAAATGTCAATATTGATAATCTAAGCAAGTAGGTTCGGCCCCCAGGCAGTCCGATGAATCTTTATTTAAATAATTTGGATTTAAAATGGAGTAAATAAATATACCTGGACCCCAATATATATCATATTATTATTATATATATTGGTCAAAGTCTATATGTGACTAAGATGCCGAAAAGACTTGAAAAAAAAGATTCTTGTAACGAGGAATTATTCCATGATACGACAGAGAAAAATTAAATTTCTGCTGATAATATTAATAAGAACAGAACTGCGCACACCGATTAGACAAAAACGCTCAATGACAAAACATTTTGTCCAATGGGAAAACATTTTGCTGAATAGCAATGCCAAAACATTTTGTTCAATGGCAAAACATTTTGTTCAATGGCAAAACATTTTGTCCAATGGCAAAACATTTTTTTGTTCAATGACAAAACATTTTGTTCAACGGCAAAACATTTTGTTCAATTACAAAACATTTTGTTCAATGGCAAAACATTTTGTGCAATGGCAAAACATTTTGTCCAATGGCAAAACATTTTGTTCAATGGCAAAACATTTTGTTCAATGACAAAACATTTTGTTCAATGGCAAAACATTTTGTTCAATTACAAAACATTTTGTTCAATGGCAAAACATTTTGTGCAATGGCAAAACATTTTGTTCAGTGAGAAAACATTTTGCTGAATGGCAAAACATTTTGCCTAATCGGTGTGCATTGGCAATGAGCAAATCGTTTTGCCCTTGGACAATTAATGGGCATATTATTATGCTTCTCTATTTAATATTTTGTTTATATTCAAGTTTTTCTTACACTTAAGTAGCTAAAAAAAGTTTAATTCGAGAAATTCTAAAGCATAGCCTGTTTTATCCTCAAGAAGCTTCTGGTTTGCTACAGCCGTGAAATTATTCCACTATTAAACAGACGGGGAAAAATTCTGATATAAATTTATATTAAGGGAACAGTAAACCAAAAAGGTTTGGCAACCTGGCCTAAAATAAATCTTGTTAATAGTTCTCAAATCTCAAATTTACATAGAAAATGATTTTTAAAGTCTCTTCTGAATAACACTTTATTTTCCCTCAGATAAGTTTTTTTTTTTTATCTCACTGAAAGTCCAATTTAGGTGAAAGAGGCCCAAGGACACATTATGTTCACAACAGTAGCGTATCTTTTCCACTCCAAAACGATGAAAGTGGGTAAGGGTTAGAAAATAGCCAATTCCTATTCTTATGATGATGGCGGTGGTCAACCTTTTATATAATTGGACGTAATCGAACCAAGTCTTGTTGGGAATTGTCGATTGAATTTCAAAAAGGTGAACTTCCTTATTACAACTGGATCCTTTGACCTAAATGTATTCCATTTGAAGTTTAGATAACAAAGGTCAATTTCAAGTCAATCTCAAATTAATAGAGATATTTGGGGTTTAAATTTTGTTTCAAAATAGTTGCCATAATTGTAAAAAAAAATCTGGTGTGACTGGCGCACAGCACACGACTTACCTTCGGTAATCGAAAGTTGTGTACTGTGCTTGTCACACCAGATTTTTTGTGTCGACATATATTTAGTTCCCGTCAGTACGAAACATTTGAATTGAGATGTAAAATTTATAAGTATGGTAAAATATTTAAATTTTGTTTCCATGGCAACCATTTCTCCTCTTTCCTATAAAATACAAGAGTAAAGTTGTCTTCAGAAGATTTCAATGGCAAAATGAGAATATTCATTTTAAAGAGCATCTAAAAAATAATTGATTTTTGAATTAAAAAAAAAATCTTTGGAGCAAATTTTGAGAAAATCGAAAAAAACTGAAAAAGTACATCAGTAAAGTACTAGTACTCTTTGGCCGATTTTGTTCAAAAGCTTCGTGTCACGTGCCAGGGGGGTGCATAACTTAAATATAAAATTTCAACCTCTTAGCTCTTTTCGTTCTTGAGATATTTTGTTCACAGACAGACAGACAGACACACAGACAGACCATGTCGCGAAAACCACTTTTTTGGATTCAGGGGACCCCAAAACGTGTATATCCATCAAAATCTTGACATCGAATTTTTGACATGAATCCAATACTTTCTCTCTATATATATTTGCATATATAGAGGTAAGAGAAAGTAAAAATCTGGTGAGACACACATCTTTCTATTACCTTTGCTAATCAAAAATTGTATTCTTGCAAAGAAAAATAACTCAAAAGGAACATCAGTACCGATTTTAATCAAAAGCTTGATTTTCTATTCCAAGGGAGGCGTAAATATATAGATATCAAATTTCCATTTCGTAGTTCTTTTCGCAGACAAATCATTCTGCGAATTCAATTTTTTTAAACGTGTATTTCCATTAAAATCTCGACATCGAATTTTTATGCCTTCGCGATAATTACATAACTGTTACATAAGTAAAAGAAAGTTTAAAAAAAAAATGTAACCTTTTGACCTCTAACCCACTCTGACCCCTCAATTACTGTATATGAAAATTTTTATCAAAACTCTTGCTAAATTAATCAATAAACCATCTATTACCACCCCTCATATGAAACACCGGAGATTCATTGTGAGCAAAGAGATATCCATCTTAATTCAGATTAATAAAATTAATTACTAGTTTATTTAGATTACCTCAGCCCCTTAACACTATTCTCATTTTATATAGGCATAACCACGGGCAAATGCAACACATATATTATATTCAAATCTTGAATTTCTCTAACAACAGCTGGGCTTCATATTAGTTGAAACATGCATACGGCGCAATATAATTGGCTGCAACTTCATCAATTATGAGAAATATACACTAACTTTATAACAAACAAGTTATGAATGAGAGAGAAACATATCTTAGATTGTTTCTAATTAAAATGTGAAATGAGATTTAATAATTTTATCGATTCTAATTTAAAAAGATAATAAAAATCTCTAGTGGTTTCAAAACCTTTTCTTAAGAAACTCTACAAGGAAATATAGTTCATTTTATTTTAGTCTTTTCATTATCTTAGGCCACTTTTCTGTAATTTTTATCTCAACTTAATGAAATTCAAAATAGCTTCACAATCAAAAAATAAACTAAATTTTGATTTTATTTGAACAATCTTTAAATGTTTTATATTTTCTTTATTATTCGAATTAAATTAACTTTCAATACATCTACGGCCACAAACCCTTATCAATAATTTTTAAAATATCTCTCTCACAATTTATGTACAGTTAAGGACAATATTAAGTCCCAACCATGCGTTTTCTACTTGTGTTTATTTCATTGTTTTAAAAAAAATATATATTTTTTAAAGTATTTAAGGTTCAGGAAATCCCAAATGAGCAACGCAGCTGGTCGTTTTTTCAATTTTTATTTAAATATAAAGTGCCAGGGCCAACGTTTCGGTCACATATAGGACCATCATATGTATATGTATATGCGACCGAAACGTTGGTCCTGGCATTTTATATTTAAATAAAAATTGAAAAACGACTAGCTGCGTTGCTTATTTAGGATTTCCTGAACCTTAAATAAATTGTATTATCAGCTATACACCTCAATTAAATCTATTTTTCAATGGAAACTTTCATAGTTCAAACCTAGAAAACTTCTAATCAAGATTTTCATTTTCTTTAAAAAAAAACAATGAAATAATCACAAGTAGAAAACGCATGGGTGGGACTTAATATTGCCACTCACTGTACCTTAAACTTGAGTTCTTTTCTTAGTTTGTGTTTACTTTTTAAGACACACAACGCCCTCTTATCGGGAAAAACATGCATAACATCTACACTACTGAACCCCTTATGATTGTAATTCGTCCAAAGTGTGAGTTACGAGTGTCAAATAAATAGTCAAATAAAAATTTCTAACTCCCTTAAAGCCACTATAAAAATTTTTACCATCTTTTTCCACATTTAATTAGATATCATAAGCCCTTATTTATTAATATCATCCTAGGATTTTACATGACCCTGGAGTATAAGATGGGCTATTTATAGTTTAATGGGAAAATTTATATGATGTTTTAGGTATATTCATATATTGATAATAAAATAATCGTATTTTTTTACGTCTAATTTTATATTAAATTTAAAAGGGTTGAGAGAGAGAGATCGAAATCCCTTCTGCTTAATTCCAATTTCCCTCTACCTTGGATTTTTGTTAGAATTATTAAAAAAAAAAATAAAAATACTTAAGCAATATATTTCATTTTTCACCTATCAATTAATAAAAAAATTTTTTTTAGTTGAAAAAAAAAATTAATTTTAACATTTTTAAAGCCATAACTCCTACCCTTATTTATGGTTGGCGATCGGGTAGAAATAAATATTAAATATAAAAGAGAATGGGATGCTGTGGAGTGGGGAGGTGTTGGATTTGATAATTTGAAATCAATATCAAAGCTTCAACGCAAACATCTATAAAAAAAAAAAACTTTTTTAGAACAACACAGCATTATCTGGTTGGCCATCTCATCATCTCAAAGGATTTCCAAAAAAATAAAATAAAAAAAAATGATAACGAGTTATCTATTGATATTATTAAATTAAATTTAGTAACTGTAATAAAAACAAAACTTTTTAAAGCAATATTATCGTGTTCTATACTTTTCATTATATACAATTTATTTTATTTGATAAGGAAAAAAATAAATTTTTTGATTAACACGTTGACTGCCACGACCATTCTCAGAATTCCGGTCTAAAAAGCCAATTGCATTTAATCATTTTATATTATTAAAGACTATAATTATATTACATAGTAATCATCAAAAAGCATAGAAAATGTATTTTTTAAAAAAAATAGGCCTACGAATTATCTCGTAGTTGGCTTATGTAACAGAAATCTCTTTCGCGGAAGCCAACTACGAGTTAATTCGTACACAGACAAGTTTAGACTTGTCGCTTCGCTAAAGCTGAATCAGATATATGTGTTCATATTCGTCAGTAGTATATCAGATATTGTC
>JAKCPI010019313.1:0-46428 GCA_023213315.1 Euborellia annulipes | reverse complement strand
AAAACAATACTTTCTCTCTTTGTATTTCAATATAGGTAAGAGAAAAAAAATTTTTTGAAGTCAAGCAAAGACGTTGTCACGTTAAAAAACACCGGCTGTGTAGAAGACACAGCCAACACCTTTTTTTTTAGTAAATCTTTCTTTTAATTGCCGCCCCCTGATATCTGCCGCCCGGGGCACATGGCCACCCCACTGCCCCCCCCCTCTAGATCCGGCCCTGGTTGGAATTACCGCCTAATGGAGTTGCATTAGGCCATAACCAAGAAAAAGGGTAAGTAAAATTTAATGCGCTTCTGTTTTGAATCGGTTCATTTTTTTTTTTCCTTAAATTATATATTTCTATTTACGCGATTTAAAAATAAAAAATCACGCCTAATCTCCAGGCATAAAGATCATTTCTTATTACTCCTAATGATCGGCAACCAGGGTTACATATTTGTTACACAAAAGACAGAGAATTCTAATTATCGCTCGAAATTTCGCAAATCATTTACGCTTCAAAAAATGAATTTTTTGGTTCATTCATTTCTGGCTCCTCGTTGTTTGATATTAATTAAATGATAAATGGGAGAGGAGAAGTATTCCAATGTAGGAGCATCTATTTATTAGAAACTTTTATTAAACAGGTGCTCCTATACCAGCCGACTTCTCTCCTATAATGAAAATTTATTTAAATCAATTGATAATAAAAATAATTTTTATAATATTTCAAATCTATAATTAAAAGACTTTTCCAAAAAAATTTAATAGTATTATCTTTTCCATGGGCGTAGCCAGGGGGGGGGGGAGGCAGGGAGGGGCCATTGCCCCCCCCTGGCTTATCCCTAAAAAATTTAAAAAAACAAACAAATATATATTTTTGCCCATTGGGAATTTTTTTTTTAACGCCCCAATCTACTACATTATTTTTTTTTTTTTTATTTAAATAAATAATTAATAATCTATGTATATATTAATTGCAAACCCCCCTCTCGCCCTAATGAGGGGGTTTGCCCCCTAACAAGATGTCTGGCTACAAAATGAGAATATACACACAGAATGACCATTTTGCGGGGTCTCAAAAACATTAAATTTAATTCAAAATCTAGACATCGAACTTCTGATAAGGCTTTACTTTCTCTCTCTGTATATTAACATACCGCCTGCTGAGAATCATAGGGACCGAAAGTCCGAAATTCAACAATTCGAGAAAGTTTGATAAACATATACATTTAAATGGATATGATATTTTTTTGAGATCAATATTAGGGCTGGACGGTAAACCGGTTTACCGGTAAAAAAAGAAATTTTTTACCGAAAACGCGGTAACGAACCTCCTAATTCGGTAAAAACCGGTTTTTTTTCGAAAGTCGGAAAAAACTTATTTTTTTCGGACGGTAAAAAATTTTGGTTCCGCGAAAAACAAAAATGTTCCGCGGCGGCAAACTTTGGTTCCGCGGGCGGCAAAAATTGGCGTCTCTAAAAAAAGGTAAAATATTTTTTTCGGACGGGGAAAAATTTTGGTTCCGCGAAAAAAAATGTGCCGCGGCGGAAAATTTCTGTTCCGCGGACGGCAAAAAAAATTGGCGTCTCTAAAAAAAAGGTAAAATATTTTTTATTTTTCGGACGGGGAAAAATTCTGGTTCCGCGAAAAAAAATGTGCCGCAGCGGCAAATCTCTGTTCCGCGGGCGGCAAAAAAAATTGGCGTCTCTAAAAAAAAAAGGTAAAATATTTTTTCGGACGGGAAAAAATTTTGGTTCCGCGAAAAAAAATGTTCCGCGGCGGCAAACTTTGGTTCCGCGGGCGGTAAAAAATTTTTACCGGCTTTCGAGAAAGACCGGTTTTTTTTTTCATTATCGAGGTCGGTAATGAAAATCCATTACCGTCCAGCCCTAATCAATATCTTCGAGATAATATAATTCATACGATGTTTTTTAATAATTACCTTGATTTATATGTTTATATTTTTTATTAATTTTATTAACATGTGTTTATCTTTTATATATTATTCTTTAAGTACCTTGTTTTTCAGGGGCGTATATAAAGGGGGGGGGCGAGGAGGCCCACCCCCTCCCCCCGAAATTTTCTAAATGCATATAGTCCTATAGGGATATAGAGACAATAATGGGTCTCGCCCCCCCCCCCGAAATGTTTGCTCGGCCCCGCAGCACGAAAATCCCAGGTTCCGCAAAAGAGTGAAATGTTCCGCGAACGGCACAAGAAAAAAATTTTGGTTCCGCGGGTGGAAAAAATTTGGCCTCTCTAAAAAAAAGGTAAAATATTTTTGCAAAAATTTCTATATACGCCCCTGTTGTTTTTATACTAGTAATTTTGATGGAAGTGTTTTTATAAACTGTAATATTATTATATAAAATTTTTGTATAAAATTTGTATTTGTATAAAATGTCTTTTTATATAATGTGATATTTATATGTATATTTTTTATTATGTATATTTTGTAAAACATTGTACAAACAGTGGATAGCTGAATGGCGGAGGCTAACGGCTCATGCGACAATTTATTTCAATTTAATTGACTACCAATAAATTATAATAAATAAAGAGGGGTCTAAATGACCTCTGTTCCCAAAAAAGACCAAAATAAATAAATAAAAAAAAAAAAAGTCCGGGCAACAAATAGGCCAGAATCAATAGCAAAGAATGGAAATATATTTTCACTCAAAAGAGAAGACGTTTTAACAACGTTTCGTAGGCTTAGCTCAAAAAATTGAATTTTCGGACTTTTGCCACTTTGATTCTCAGCAGTAAGTAAGAGAAAGTAAAAAGTTAAATAATTTTGTTCCTTCTAATTTTTTCATTTCATATGTTTTTATTTTTTTTAATTCGTTTTAGGGCTCTAAACCAAGTTCAAGGGTATTTCATATGTCAGACTTCCTCTGCATAAGATTCAATAAATAAGAAAATTTGGATTCCTTTAAAATATTCACTACTTTTAAACCATTTAGAAATAAATATTGATTATAGAAAATTAAATTATAATACTTTCACTCGACATACTCGTAAATATCTAATAAAAAATCGGTTTAATCGGATAAACGAAAATTCCCGTTTGAATTTGTTTAAACAAAACAAAAAAATATAATTCTTTTATAAAATCTGTTTTGATTGAAAAAGGATAAAATTTATTCGATCTATTTAATTTGATTTATTTGTTTGATAAGTTCACAAACCAAACTCTCGAACTAAAAAAAAAAAACTCTTCCCTATGCTAATGCGTTTAAATTTCAAATTTAATTCCATCTATCGGTAAATATAATTTATTGACGTTTTATTAAATTAAATATTTTATTTTAAATAAACGAAAAGCTTAATTATTTATTTAATTATTGAAAAAATCAATAATTAAAAATACTATATAATCAAAAGCACTCTTGTATCTTGGATCAAAGCTTGTTTTATTTCAGAGCGATCAATTAATTTAGTAAATATAAATTTGAATTTTTGTAATCATATTTTATTTGAGAGAATAGAAACAAATTTAATTAACTATTTCAAATTCCTAAAAAGTTTTTTATAATCTCTTTTCAAATTGACAAATTGTGAATTCTAAAAATGCAAAATTCACATTTCCCTTTGACCTTTATTGAGATATTTATTTATTTTCGGATTCAATTTCATATCTTTTTGAAATATAATAATTGTGTGGCTAACTCACCGGAGCTATAGTAGTAGTGCAGGGTCCTCGGCTGCATTTTCGGGTCTCAGTCCTCTCTCTCCGCCTGCCTCGACGCAAAGTTCAAGTCGACTCCCATCGTCGACACAACGAGAATATCGAGTCTGTACTCCCTCGCCGCAAGACACACTACATTCTGTCCATTCGGACCACTCGACTTCTGCAAGTTCAGAATAAACATTATTAGTAAAAAAAAAAAAGAAGAAAATGAACTTAGAAACGAATAATAAAATAGCCAAATCTGAAGGTGATGATCCAATTTTATTTAATGAATATATTTTGGAAGTTCATTTCTTTTTGAGAAGGCAGGATCTTGGTGCAGTTTTAATTGTTATTTTCAGGATTTATCGAAAAGTCTGTGCACTTGACAACCAGTTTCGGTCATTTAGATCAATGCTTCTTAAACTTTTTGAAGACGAAACTACCTTAGAACCCAAGTCAATATCTCTCGGCTTTTTTTGTTTTTAAAAAACTATTTATAATTTTGAATTTCGAATATGCATACACTTTCTAGTCAATGCATGCATTTACTAATGTTAACAGTAAAAGAGTGATAAACTCTGTAATTATGTTTTGATTGTTTGATTAATTAATTAACTGCTTATAACAAGGACTTTATGTTATAATTTGTTAAATGTGCGACTCTTCGCGGCCCAATACATTAAGAAGCACTGATTTAGATGACCATCATCAAATCTGAAAAAAAAACGACATGGCTATTTATAAATGTCTGAAACTGTTTGTAAAGCGCACACACAATAATATTTTCAATAAATTCTGAAAATAAATGGACCGTTTATTTTGAAAGTGGTGTAAGTCCATCCATTTCTATTGTTTTTGAGAAAATGAAAGGTTAGTATATATCTATTATTAAAAAATCTATTTACCGAGCCATTTTCAATTCTACAAAACATGGGAATTTTTTAAGAAATTTACCACTAGCTAGTTATAAATAGAAAATTTACATTAATTTAAGCATAAATTATGTGATATCTCTTTTTTTTAACTGGAATTACACCACTATCAAAACGATCCAAATATTGTTTTTATTAAAAAAAGATCCTCCCATTCTCAATAAGAACTCGAATTTCCATTTTATACTTTATTAAAATTCTCTTACTACTAAAATTAATTGCAATTTTATTTGTCCTTATAGATCCTTTATTTAGATCCTATTATTGTGAAAATTTAAAACGGGTTGACTACCTTTCAGAAATAAATCACGAACTAATTCATTTTCACGTTTTTGTAATTCACAATGAAAACTATATATATATAAAAATAAAATGGGAAAAATGTATGTATGTATGTAAATATGTAGGCTATGTATATGTTCTATAGAAATCCATAATTTTCAATGAATCCATTTGAAATTAAGTACACCTATAATACATGGCTCTGGGAGTAACGTAGTAATAATTTGAATCTCTTAAATGTTTGGGAAAATTAATTATAATCAAATTTCTTCAATATGGGAACACAAAATCAACAAGTTGGCTAGGAAATTAGAGAGTGTCCTTTATGCTCTGAGAACCAGCTTCCTACCTGACTATGGGGGGGGGGGGGGGGGCTACGCAGCAGTAGAAAAACGAAGAGAGGACGAAGGTGACTGACCCTTAAAAAAGTCATAAACAGACCTTTTTGTGCTGTTCCCAATCGGTACCTCGCCTCGCTTGAATATAAGATCCTTCCTTAACATCTTAACACTTGCATTGCAAAAAGAAATATCCCAAATTGCAAATAAACTTGGACGCCGAAGGCGAGCAAGGGGTCCAGGGGTGCCCCGGCTAAAGTGGGTTCGCCGAAGGCGGGCTTTGCGACTAGTTAATAATAAAAATGAAAGGGAGAAAATGTAATATGTATGTAAATATGTAGGCTATGTATATGTTCTATAGAAATCCATAATTTTTCAATGAATCCATTTTGAAATTAAAATTACACTATAATACATAATCTGGGAGTAACGTAAGTAATAATTTGAATCTCTTAAATGTTTTGGAAAATTAATTATAATCAAATTTCTTCAATATGGGAACACAAAATCAACAAGTTGGCTAGGAAATTAGAGAGCGTCCTTTATGCTCCACTGAGAACCAGCTTCCTACCTGACTATGGGCTGGGGTGGGGGCTACACCCAGCAGTAGAAAAACAGAAGAGAGGACGAAGGTGACTGACCCTTCCAAACAGTCAAACAGACCCTTTTGTGCTGTTCCAATCGGTACCCTCGCCTCGCTTGAATATAAGATCCTTCCTTAACATCTTAACACTTGCATTGCAACAAGAAATATCCCAATTGCGAATAAACTTGCTGCCGAGGCTTAACAAGGGAATCTGGTGCAGCCCCTGGCTAGGCAACCCGCCGAAGGCGAAGCACGCGACTGGTTGTGTGCAAAATTGTATATATATATATATTTCAAGATTTAATTCCAAGAACGGAGAATGATGCATTTTTTGAATGCCTTATTTGATTTTCAATAGAAGAATGCCTCAGACATCAAAGAAAATAATAATTTCAAATGGTAAATTTTCATGTATTAAAACGCCCGGAAAGGCGTAAGTAATTTTTTAATTAAATCAATTTTAAAACAAAGTAACCTTGTGTTTATTTACTTGTAATCAATCAAATTTGAGAGATAATATCCCGTTCACTAAGATAATGTTTCAACAAGAGCCTACGGTAGAAAGCTTAAATATGAACAAGAATGAATGATAAATACTACATTACTTAATTATTGGTATCAGAGAGACCATTAAAAAATTTTTTTTATTTAATTTATATTCCATTATCGCACCCCATATTCTAAATTATTCGCTTATTACAGATTCGGATATTTATCGAAAACAGCACCTCCTGAGTCGAAATTTAGAAGAATAAATTATAATGTATAATCAGTAGCGTATCCAGGTGGGGGCGAAGGGGGCGCTCGCCCCCCCCCCGGCCTACCAAGCTTTTGGCGCCCCCATCGCATCCGCTTTTTCCCAAAATCTTCTACTTTTTTTTTTGAAATTTCATAATAAATTCATTTTATATCACAAACCCGGAGAAAATACAAAAAAAAAAAAGTTCGAACGAAAAAAACGGCGCCCCCAATTGAGCTCGCTCCCTCCGCCCTCAAAGGCTAGTTACGCCCCTATGTATAATAACTCTCCTTTGATGACTTTCTTAAGATCGTAAGTGTCATCATATATTTCTTAATAATATCTAGAATGTTATGGTCTTCCTCATTTTAAGTACTACCGTCGTCATAAAGTGAATCACCTACCGTAGTTATTATCGTCACGGATGGGAACGGCCTCTCCACCGCTGCCCTCTTCCTCGTCCTCGTTATTTTCGTTCTCTTTATACTCGTCATCCTCCTCTTCATCCTCGATCGTCTCCAGCCTTCGGGCTGTAATCCCGAGGGATGAGGAATCCGTTGCTGGGGTGATAGTAGGCGTTGGATTTGTAGGCAATTCAGGAAGGTGGTTGTCCAATCGCTCTGGTATTGGATAAATCACACCTGGAAGATTCCCCAATATTTCCTAAAAATAATCTCTATATTGAAATTAAATTCAATAAGAAAATGTATTGATCATTCGTATTTTTGTATGGGAGGGTTAACAACCCGACTAATTATATGATTAAAATATGGGACAGAGAGAGAGAAAACCAATTTTTTTGACAAATTTTATGAGCAAGAGATATTAGATAGTGAATGAGATGAAATTATGAAGAGTATGGAAATGATTAAAGATATTTTTGAAAAAAAAAAAAAAAAATTTAAATAATTGTTGCTCTTGCTTATTAAGTATATAAAGAATTTTAGTTTTTTTTAATAGAAACAATCATTTCAATCATAAATTGAGATCTTGTCGCTATAGCTAAACCTGAAGCAGCCTCAACCAAGAGGGAAGAAATTAATATGCAAATAGACGATGAAATTCTTCCCTCGTTCAATATTTCCCTTCACTGAGTGAATCTCAGATAAAGAAAAGCAAATCAAAGTGATAACTCGTGACGATGATGAAGGTTAAGGTGCGCGTCTCGAAAAGCGGTTAGAACACAATTCACTACCGAGTTACTCTAGGCGGCAAGAGATGGCGTTAGTTTTTCCCATATGGATACAAGGGATTTATTCCATTTCATTTGAAAGATTCCAGCTAATTAATTAAGAGTAAAAAATTAATTATTTTTTAACACAATGATTACTAATTTAATTATCTATGATAGAGCGAATTTTTAAAAAAAATATCTTTTATTTAATCGATTAATCTATTATTTTTTCAATCAAGCTAAAATTTTAAATAGCTTTAATTAAAAAAAAAATTTGAGGTCGATTGCTTGAAAATTGTGGTCGCTGGAATCCCCCAAAAATTAGCACCCCGAGACGCGCACCTTAAGCGAAATTTAGTCGGTTTTCTGAGCACATCATTGAATCTTGGTCAGAGAAGTAAGAGGTCGCAGTACAATACAAGACCACTTCGAAGGAATGTACATCTACATCTACATGGATCTTGGTCTAGAGTAAACATTGTTTTCGAAAAAAAAGCATTTCAGTTTAATTGCATTATAATTCGAGCATGATCCTGGAGCAGGTAGGGTAGTTCACTCTCTGTGGATCATTCTTTTGTGGATCTGACTTTTTTAGAGGTTATACATCTGCCTCTGTCAGATTAAGGGGAAAAAACTGCTTTCCAATGCGCTTAGGCGGTGGCAGTTTTCTGTACTCAAAGTGCGCCTTAGCAAAAACAAAGTTTAACAAAAGAAAATCTAATTTGATAAATAGAAACTGGCTCTCTTAAAATAAGATCGATTAATAGTCTGTAAACAGATATCAATTAGTTAATCGACCTATGATTAATGACCTGAGAAATTGAGTTTATAGATAAATTCTTTATCTTTATTCATTGACGCTGTTTTAAAGAGAATTTTCAAAGTAAAATTAGCTGGTAACTTCAAAAGCATTCCCCTCTTTTGAAAGGTGAATATCCTCCAACATTAACGAGAACAATTTAGTATAGTTTTAATAAAGAAAAGGGAAAAATCAACAAAAGAGAAATATAAATTCTCTTTGTACTTGGCAAATAATAATGGAATTATGATATACTAATATCTTTCACGAAATTATATAAGTTTTATCGCTTCTATAAATTCTCTCTTTCTCTCGTTTAATATTCATGAAATTTATAAAATGATTAGTTAAACATAGTCCATACAGAAAAAAATCTAAAAAAGTAAAAGGAAGGTAAATAAATTTATGTTCTTTGAAAAAACATTATAAAATTATAGTAGAAAAAGGAACATAAATATATCGTGGATTATTCAATTTAGTATATACGTACACATTTTTTAAACTTTTTTTTAGTATCCCTCAGAGGGTTGATAAAAAAAGAAATACGAGAGTCCAGCTTCATTGAGGGTTGGATTATCGATAATAATCAAATTAAAATTTTAATTATGAAAAAGTGAATTTGGAGTTATTTTATGTTATTCATCCTCTGGATCGCATACGCTTATTTATAAAACTCCTCATAAAATGATACAAAAAACAACGTAAGAAGGAGAGAGTTATGACGTCAAGTCAAGATGATGTAGAATATGAGTGTATTGGATTATTTTAATTTGTTTAAAGTCTTTTTCTGCACTTCTGGCCATTTAGACCTTAGTTATTTTAATTGAATTGAATGATATCCAATAAAATTGAAATAAATTTTTTTGCCTGGGCCGGGATGCGAACCTTCGACCTTTAGCACCTGAAGCTAATGCTCTACCTCTGAGCTATAGGTCAAGGGCGATTGTTTTATTGTGGTTGAGGAGTAAATAAAAGTGTCTTTTTTTAACCCTTTTCGGCTACAGAGGCCATTTAGGGGTTAATGATATATTTATATGTATATTATAACCGGGCGACATTCCACACGATGATAGTAGGATATAAATTAATATATCATTGAAACAAAAATGATATTAATTTAATATTAATATATCATTGAAACAAAAAAACCTTGTGTACTTGAATTTAATTCTTCTATTAAAGCATAATGTTTCAACTAGAGCCAACGGTTACCAGTTTAAAATTAATTAAACATTAGTCAAAATCGACACTTAGGGTATCCGTTTTCTATATTATAATGTAAATATATTATAATAAACACAATAATAAATCTCATCCATCAATGCAAACTTGAAATAAATTTATTTTTAATTATTTGAATAATTTATAAATTATCCTTTATCGTCAAAAGCAATTTGCTTTAAATTTCAAAAAATAAGTTTTTGTTGTTTTGATCAACTTCGTTATGAAAATAATTTTTTGTTAATTTTGGTGGTGATGCGGGGCCCCTTGAAGCGCGAGGCCCATTGGCTCCAATCTTCTTTTGTCCGGCCCTGAAGTACGATATATGCTGGGTCAAGGCATATTTATACAATCCACCAAATGATTTAAATAGATTGATCAGACTGCCTGGGATGCAAACCCACACCTCTTGGCTTTTAGAGTATCATTATTGACATTTGGGAGGGGGATATTCTCCTCTCAGCCATTAGTGTAAGAACTGACACGTTGTGGTTATTCTGAGAGGTAACTTTCATGGAAATAAACTGACATGGATTTGAACTATGAGTTGTCTTCAATTCAGGATTATCAACTTGACTGCTTTATTCCCTCGGCTAATGGCCTCCGTAAGGGGATATTATAGAATTTAAAAAGCCCGGAAGTTTTTATTAAATTGTTGTGAGAAAAAAGTATGATTAATTTTTTTTTAAAAACGATCCAATTTTATTTCTAACAAAAAGCCTCTTTTTTTTTCTTCTATAAGAAGTTTCGGAGGAGACTGAAAGTCCTATTCAGGCTATAATGCTATTCTAAAAGGCTTGTCAGTTATTCCTGATCTCTTAAAAATATTTAAGAATGCTGATCGTAGTAGTGAATAAATTTTGTTCCAAAGTAGAATGCCGCAAACGGCATTTCTTTCAATTTAAGTGATTTTCCAAATACGTTTTGGGGCAGTTTTTTTTCAGATCAGAAGGAAAATTGTCAGAAATGTAGACAATAATTTTTTATTTCAATAACTGGCAGGTCCTTTAAAACTTTATTCTGAACTGAAGAAGTCTTGTAATCGAGGTCGAAATGTTGTTTTTGAAGAGCAGTAAAATAAACCAAGCTTTTATTTTTTTACTTTTAAATATTGATTACCAACAACATTTCAATAAATTATCATTAATTTCTATTAGATAGGAAGGGAACATCAAAGATCTTTTTCTCCACACATTTTGTTCTTGATTGATTGACCTTTGCTAACTGTCTTAACCTTTTATTTGCTTTTTTTTATTTTATGAGAAAGCTATAAATTGCATGAGTATTGAATGCGATTTGGTGCCAAACAAAAAGTCAGGAAAGGGTTGAAAGAAAAAAAGGATATGATCCGCAATGCGGGGGAATTGAATCACTTGTGAAAATTTAAATTAGAAATGTTGTTGTGGGTATATTAATAAATAAGATAATCCATTTATTATTAATTTAATACCTTCTGAAATATTTAATCATAAAAATCCCCAATGATAAAAAAAATAATAATTTAAGATCTCGTTAAAGGAATTCGACAATTAAAGTTAATTTATAATAGTTAAGTGAGCTTACTAACCTTTTCTAGGTTTAGATCTTCTCCCATGGGGATCTGTCCCAGGAGGAGCGGCCGTAACTGTAGCAAGAAGTTCAGCATCAAGAACGGGAGTGCGTTGTGATCCGCATTGCGTCCCTACTGCATCCGGGGCGGGTAGAATCGTCAGCTGTTCCAGGTCACCCTGAAATCCCATAACACAAAGTCAATATTAACAACAGGTAGGAATGATATTTCAATCTTTGAAATATTTAAAGATAAATCAAATAGAGTTTTCAATTAATTTTTTTTTTCGGCCATATAAACTTTAAACATTTTTATTACTAATATATTGTAATATAAAATGGTAATTTATACTTTCTCTTACCTATATATGTTAATGTATAGAGAAAGTATTGGATTCATGTCAAAAATTCGAGATTTTGATGAATATACACGTTTTGAGATCCCCGGAATCCAAAAAAGTGGTTTTCGCGATATGGTCTCTGTGTGTGTTCAATTTTAAGCATGAAGGAATTGAGCTATGAGGTTGGAATTTTATATTTAAGTTAGGCACCCTCGTAGGACGTGAAAATAAGCTTTTAATCAAAATCGGTCAAAGAGTACTAGTACTTTACTTATGTAGTTTTAAAGTTTTTTTTTTTTTTTTTTCCCCGATTTTCTCAAAATTCGCTCCAACGATTTTGATTAAAATACAAAAATCAATTATTTATTAGATGCTCTTTAAAATGTATATTCTCATTTTGAGATTGAAATCTTTTGAAGACCACTCTATTCTTGTACTTCATAGGAAAGATAGGAGAAGTGGTTGCTATGGTAAAATAAAAAAATATAAATATTTTCCAATTTTTATAAATTTTAACCTCTTAGCGGCCCTCGGGGCTTGGTGTAGGGGTTAGTGTGCTAACCTCGTATACTAAAAGTCGCGGGTTCGGACCCCAGGCAGACCGATAATTTATTTAAGCCATTTGGATACCAAATGGCTTAAATAAGAATGCCTGGACCCCCAATCAATAACGGATATCGTAAAAGTCTTATATGGCCTGAGTTGCCGAAAAGAGTGTGTGATTGTGATTGTGAGTGTGTGAATGAGAAAAAAGTGTGTGTTAAAAAAGAAAAGCTCTTAGCTCATTTCCTCCATATTTTATTTTGGTCTCAGGCAGTTGCATAGACATACAATTTGTGGGAACCCTCTTTTGGACTCAGAGGATCTCAAAACGTGCATTTCCATTAAAATCTCGATATAGAATTCTTGACATGAATCCAATACTTTCTATAGGCCTATATACCTGGTATTATCATATTAATATTGGGTTAGGTAAGAGAAAGTAAAAACCATCTTTTTACTTTCTCTTACCTATGTATATATGTAATATATATATAGAGAGAAAGTATTGGTTTCATGTCAAAAATTCGATGTCGAGATTTTGATGGATCTTCACGTTTTGAGGTCCCCTGAATCCAAAAAAGTGGTTTTCGCGACATGGTCTGTCTGTGTGTGGGTGGGTGGGTGGGTGGGTGTGTGGGTGGGTGGGTGGGTGGGTGTGTCTGTGTTCAATTTTAAGCATGAAGGAATTGAGCTACGAGGTTGAAATTCTATATTTAAGTTAAACACCCCCGGGACCGGAAAAATAAGCTTTTAATCAAAATCGGCCAAAGATTACTAGTACTTTACTGATGCACTTTTTCAGTTTTTTTCGATTTTCTCAAAATTTGCTCCAACGATTTTTTTTTAAATTCAAAAATCAATTATTTTTCAGATGCTCTTTCAAATGTATATTCTCATTTTGCAATTGAAATCTTCTGAAGACCACTTTACTCTTGTATTTCATAGGGAAGATAGGAGAAATGGTTGCCATAGTAACAAAATATAAATATTTTCCCATACTTATAAATTTTGCATCTGAATTCATATGTTCCATACTGTCGGGAACTAAATACATGTCGACACAAAAAATCTGGTGTGACAAGCACAGTACACAACTTTCGATTACCGAAGGTAAGAGAAAGTTGTGTGCTGTGCGCCAGTCACACCAGATTTTTTTTTTTTTTTTTTTTTTTTAAACATTCACACTCTTTTCTCATTCACACTTACACTCACACACACATTCACACTGTCTTTTCGGCAGCTCAGGCCATATAAGACATTTACGATAACCGTTATTTATGAATTTATATATATTAGGGTCCAGGCATTTTTATTTAAGCCATCTGGTATCCAGATGGCTTAAATAAAATCATCGGACTGCCTGGGGTCCGAACCCGCGACGTTTGGTATATGAGGTTAGCACGAATATTGGGTTAGGTAAGAGAAAGTAAAAACCATCTTTATTCTTGTATATATACCGATATTTCATTGTTGTATTTATAAAATGTATGTGAGATGACCAACTCAGAGGAAAAATTTCTTTCTTTATAGTCTGAAGATGGTTGAATAGACCAAAATGTTGAATCTTCTTTCAGAATATTTAATTGTACCTCCTTGCATATAAATAGAGTTTAGTAATTCATTTACATTTTATTCTTAAACTAAAAAAAAATACTAAGGTTAATTAAAAGATTTTATGCCGAGATATTCGGATCGCCCTGGACTAATTGGTATTCAATATTGATAAATTTAAATTAACTTAAATTATTTATTTTTATTTTTACTCTTTATTTATGTTTTTTAAAATCAAGCAGTGTCGAGAAACGAGAGACCGAGAGAGAGAGAGAGAGCATTAAAAGGGATATCTGTCCTTTTAGATATGGATTAAACACTTTAGAATTTTGTGAAAGCTTTTGAACTTTGTGTTTTAAAATTTTCATTTATTTTACGAAAGTTTAATGTTGAAAGATATGTTTTTAAATTAATAAATTCTTTACTTAATTACATCATTTTTTTTTTTTACTCCTATTGAATTTCTTAGCTTTGTAATTGACCCGATAAAAAAAAAGGTCAAATGAAAAATTAAAGAGAGTGAAAAATTAAAGGGAGTTTGATCGCGGAGTGAAATTTTATTTGTCTTGCTTATTTATTATTGATTTGTAAAAAAAAAAAAAAACTTATAGGCCTATAAGCTTAGTAAGAATTTGATATTAACGCAAGCTTTCTCTTGTCTTTGGTAATCGAAAGTTATGTACTGTGCGGCTCACCAGATTTATTTGTATCGAGATATAATATTATCCGAGATAATATTATTTATTTAGTTATTTATTTATTTTTTAGTTAGGTCATATTTTTTCCATCGCCTTCGAACTTTGAGAATTTTCAAGATTTTTCTAAAACTTTAAGCCTTTGTTTTCGTTCACAAGGGACTAAATTAATTCCAAATTACAATAATCTAGAAATTTATTATTTAGAATCTTTTATTGCTTAAAATTACTTCAAATAATACATAATTAATAGAACGAATAGGGATAGATTAAATTGTTTCATGTGTCAAAGTTCCTCAGCATAATTTCTTTTTCATTTCATATTTATTTGTCAATCGTTGTACGTACATCTATCAAAACCTCGACATCGAATTTTTGACATGATCGAAATAATTTCTATCTATATATTTCATATATAGGTAAGAGAAAGTAAAATGTTTTATTGATCTCTGGGAGATCTAATACGTTAAGAAAAATCAAATTTTATATATTTCGTAAACGAGAAAGTAAAACCAGCACTTCTTTATTCCGGATCACTAGCGGTTTCAGATAGGGGGGGGATTGTCATCTCGGAGGCGAGAAAAAATATTAATATTATTCAGGCGCTATTATAAAAATGTTTTATTTTTGTTTAATTTGTCTGTTAATCTGTTTCCTACTCAACATGACATGATCATCTTTAATTTGATAAATGTTGTTTGGATATACTACAAGCTAAATTTTTTTTTTTTAGCAAACGTTTTATTTATTGGCCAACAACAAACGGGAGTTAAATTTCAAAATCCCTCAATAAAATCAATAACATACTAAACTATGTAGTTGATTTTTTTTTTTTTTTCTGTGAAATAATTTTGTTTGAAAACATAAATGGAAAGTAGAAATAAATAGACAAGATAAAGTTGAGATTGAGAGAGAGGAGGTATATTTTTTACCGGTAACTCATCACGAAATTTTCATAATCGAAACTTGTTTTCCGCCAACTTATAACGTTAATTATCTAAAAAATCTGGTGTGACTGGCGCACAGCACACAACTTTCTCTTACCTTCGGTAATCGAAAGTTGTGTACTGTGCTTGTCACACCAGATTTTTTGTGTCGACATATATTTAGTTCCCGACAGTACGGAACATTTGAATTCAGATGTAAAATTTATAAGTATGGGAAAATATTTATATTTTGTTACCATGGCAACCATTTCTCCTATCTTCCCTATGAAATATAAGAGTAAAGTGGTCTTCAGAAGATTTCAATCACAAAATGAGAATATACATTTTAAAGAGCATCTAAAAAATAATTGATTTTTGAATTTTAAAAAAAATCGTTGGAGCAAATTTTGAGAAAATCGAAAAAAACTGAAAAAGTACATCAGTAAAGTACTAGTAATCTTTGGCCGATTTTGATTAAAAGCTTATTTTTCCGGTCCCGGGGGGTGTTTAAGTTAAATATAAAATTTCATCCTCGTAGCTCAATTCCTTCATGCTTAAAATTGAACACAGACACACCCACCCACCCACCCACCCACCCACCCACCCACAGACAGACCATGTCGCGAAAACCACTTTTTTGGATTCAGGGGACCTCAAAACGTGAAGATCCATCAAAATCTCGACATCGAATTTTTGACATGAATCCAATACTTTCTCTCTATATATATATTACATATATACACTAGACGCAAAGCCCCGCCTTCGGCGGGGCTTTCCACTAGCCAGGGGGCTGCGCCCCCTGGACCCCCTTGCTCGCTTACTTATACCGGTACATATATTTTCCCTTTTCATTTTTATATATAGAGTTTATTTTAACGGTTAATTAATTATTCATGAACTTAGGATTTTTTTGTGAATAATATCCTTTCCGGGACTCTCCCGGTACACAGACAAAAAAATTTACGCCGATATTTTAGAATTCAAAATGTAAATAAATAAAAAAAATCGTAAACATGGGTAAATATTTATATTTTGTTACCATGGCAACTATTTCTCCTTAATTTTTATTTTTTTCTTATTTTAACGGTTAATTACTCATTAACTTATTGTTTTTTGTGAAACAAAACCTGTCCGGGACTCTCACAAACATACACAGAAAATTTTATCATAATTGGTTTAGTCGTTTAGGAGGAGTTCAGTCACATACACACGTACAGAAGAATTATATATATAAAAGAAGAAGAAGATAGTTAAGAGAAAGTAAAAATCTATGATTGTAGTTCTTATATTCCTTATATATTCATTAAGGTTCAGTTAAAAAATTCAACTTAATTGATCAAGCCGTTTTAGGTTGCTTCACATCTAATTAACTAGCTATTCCTCGGATAAGCTAGTTAATTATGACCTTTCCAAACTTTTCACATATAGTTAAGCTAATCATATGGTTAAATAAAAGCCCAGATCGGATTTTTTTTAAATTTTATTTATTGAAGGTTTTTCGGCAACGGAGGCCATTTAGACCCCTTCTCTATTTATTTCATTTTATTGGTAGGCAATTAAATTAAAATAGATTTTGGGACGGGAATCCGGAATCCTAGGACGAGAAGCTAATGTCTTCTCTCTGAGCCAATATTTGTCCCATGAAACGGAATTCGAACCCTGACTCCTAGCATAAGGGGCGAAGCACTATGCTATGGCCCAAGGGCCAGATCGTAGTTAACTAGCTAAGACACAATAAGGCTTAACAGAGTAAACTGGTTTTAATAAATAAAAAATTATATATAATATTTAAGATATTATACATATCGCGTACGTGAGCCGGGAAATTTATACAATTAAATATTTACTAAATTCATATATCCGAAAAATTTCGGATATATGAAGTTCATATATGAACTCAATTGGAAAGCAAATTTAGTCATCAGAAGAAATGGACCCAAGTTCGGCGCCACAAATTTCTTCCCTCGACCAGGTGCAATCCAGATGGACTAATTGAGAAATTTGCTTTCCAATTGAGTTCATATATGAACTTCATATATCCGAATGCCGTGCTGTGGTCTAGTGGTAAGGGCACACTGAGCGCAAATCGATGGATCCGTGGTTCGACTCCCGGCGGCACACCCTTATTTTTTCGGATATATGAATTTAGTAAATATTTAATTGTAAACTGGTTTTCAGAAGATTTCAATGGGAAAATAAGAATATACATTTTAAAGAGTATATAAAAAAATAATAGATTTTTGAATTTGAATCAAAATCGTTGGAGCGAATTTTAAGAAAATCGAAAAAAAAAAAAAACTGAAAAACTACATCAGTAAAGTACTTTGGCCAATTTCGTTCAAAAGCTTTGTGTCACGTCCCAAGGGGGGGAGGGGCTTACTTAAATATAAAATTTTAACCTCCTAGCTCTTTTCGTTCTTGAGATATTTTGTTCACATACACACACACCATCAAAATCTCGACATCGAATTTTTGACATGAATCCAAAACTTTCTCTGTCTATATATTAATATATATATATATATAGGTAAGAGAAAGTAAAAAACAAAAAAAAAAAGTTTTTATTTATTCAACTTCTTTTGGGTGAATCCTATCTGCTAAATTATTTAGAAAAAAAAAATGGCGGACATCTGCCGATGCGATATGTAAAATTATTTTCGATATTTCTCTTTACCTTCGTTTATTTTTCGATAATTTTTTTGCTATTCAATTATATTTTGATATATTTCGCTCTTTCGAACTAATATTATACAATTGTTAAACTTATTTGTAATTATTTATACGTTTAATAAAATGAAAATATTTTAATATTCATAAAGGTTCCGTGAATTTAAGGTATTTATAACGTAGAGTGAAGGGTTGCTCCCCCCTCTCTATGTCAAGAGCCAAATTAGTTCTTGTTAAAATGGAGGTAAAATACGTTTCTTTTAAAAGGAATTTATTAAAAAAATTAGTTTAGAAATCTACTAAAAAAAAAAATAGTAGCAAGTGGAAAATAGCAATTGCAATTCTCTCTCTCTTTCGCCACGACTGCGTAGAAATAGTTTCATTACGGAGACTTGATTTTCATTGTTATTATAGTTTAATAAAGTGCAAATGTATGTTGCCACTCTGTAAACCATATTTTCATTAGAGCCAAGGGGGTCTAAAATTAAATGTTTCAAGTGAATTTAAACAGCACGGTTGCAAATCCCCTTAAAGGTTTAATTCCATTCATTAATATTTTTCAACATATTTATAACCTCCGATTTCTTTATTATTTCTAAAATTTCGTGAGAGATTATTAGATGCATTTATTATGGCTGAGTTAATTTAATATTTATTCATCCTTGAAATTAAAGCTAAAATCGTAATGGAATTCCATATACTGCATTTAATAAATAAATTCGAATACATTTCAAAAGTTAACTAAATTTTGAAATAATGAATCTTTTTCCTTTCTTATATATAGTAATTAAGATTAATAAAGATTGGTATCTAACTCAAAAACTGACACTCTTGAGGAATATGAAAATAATTTTTGAGTTAATTACATACAGACTTAGCTAATGGGTTATGAAAAAAAAAACGCTTCTATTTAAAATGATTTGCTGTAAATAAAATTTTTACTTTCTTTTTCCTATATATTAATATGTTAATAATATATAGAGAAAGTATTGGTTTTATTTCAAAAATTTGATGTCAAGATTTGGATGGGAATACACGTGTCCTGAGTTCTGTTTTTGAACAAAATATTCAAATAACGAAAAGAGCTAGGAGAATGATATTTAAGTTATGTACCCCACTGGTACGTAACACGAAACTTTGGAACAAAATCAGTCAAAAAGTGCTAGTACTTTACTGATGTACTTTTTTAGTTTTTTCAATTTTCTAAAAATCTGCTTAAAAGATTTTGATGTCAAATTCAAAATCATTTATTTTTTAGATGTTCTTTAAAATGTAAATTCTGACCCGTGGCTCAGAGAGAAGACAGTAGCTTCTCCTGCAGGGGTCCTGGGTTCGCTTCTCGTACCAAGCGAGAAAAATTTATTTCATTTGAATTGACTACAAATCAATTGAAATAAATAGGGATGGGATGGCCTTAGATGCCGAAAAGGATCTTTAAAAAAAAGATCGAGTTTATATTGATTTTAAAAATTAAAAAAAAAAATGCAAATCGCGGGTCTTTCCGGAGACGAGAAATTAGAATTTTTTTTTTTAAGTAGGACTGCGTTTTTCAAATGAGAGGTGCAGACTAGTCAAATGGGAGACGCGAATATTAGCCACAGAGAGCAATTTTCCAAATATTTTTTAGTTTTATAAATAAAATAATAAATAAGTATAAATTAAAAAAAAAATATTTTTATATAAATTCATATTTTTTAGCATTAAAAATTTGTTTTTGTATTATTTTATAAAATAGAGGGGGGGGGGGGGGCGTCATACGATTAAATTTTTACTTTCCAGTATATAATATAAAGAGAAAGTATTGAATCGTCAAAAAATTCGGTTTCTCCACGTTTTAGACCTCCCTGAGTCCAAAAAACCCATTAGGTAATATGTCTGTGTGTGTGTGTGTGTGTGTGTGTAAACACGATTGCTTAAAAACCAGAGCAGCCAGATCAATGAAATTTGATATATACTCCTTGTACTAAAATTGTAGATTTCTATCAACTTTTGAAGTAAATACTTCACCTGGAAGTAGTACTTTACCTAAAAAGTTTTTTCAAAAATTTTGAAATTTTCAATTTTTTTGTTATATTATGATAAACTACTCTATTTTAAAAAGATTTTATTCTTTGACATTTTTCCAAAAGAATATACGAGAAAGTTTTAGGGAAGTCATTCTCGATTGGTTTTAAGAGAGGCATTGCAGGCCCTCGGGGCTTGTTGTAGAGGTTGGCGTGCTAACCTCGTATACCAAACGTCTCGGGTTCGGACCCCAGGCAGTCCGATGATTTTATTTAAGCCATTTGGATACCAAATGGCTTAAATAAGAATGCCTGGACCCCAATATGGATAAATTCATAAATAACGGTTATCGTCAATGGTCTAAGTTGCCGAAAAGACTGTGTGAATGAGAGTGTGAATGAGAAAAAAAGTGTGAATGTTTTTTATAAAAAAAAAAAAAGAGGCATATCAATATGAAGATTGGAAATCACTGAAGTAGGGGCTTTGGGTAATCATTTTATTTTATACTGGACAGACTCAGATTATAAATTTTCAAATAATTTGGTCCAAAATATTTCAAAATTCTAAGTGAATTGAGAGTTTTTTTTATTTGGCTGTTTGCACTTAACCCAGGGGCGTATATAAGGGGGGGGGGAGCCGAAGGGATCCGCCCCCCCCCCCCCGAAATTTCCCAAACACATATACATATATAGGGATATACAGACATCAGCGCAACAAATTTGTCCGCAGGATGGAAAACTTTCGTGCCGTATAAGAAAAAATGTTCCGCAAAAAATTTCCTGTGAAAAAAAATTTAGTTTTTTAAAAAAAAATTTTCCGCAGAAAAATTTTTGAGTTCGGGCCCCCCCCCCGAAAAAAATTTCTATATACGCCCCTGACTTAACCCTTCAAAATTTCACATAAATATTGATGCTAATTATTAGCGAGCATTTGGATACCAAATGACTTAAATAAAAATGCCTGGACCCCCAATTGATATATTAAACATACTGAGTATCGTTTAAAGTCTTAAATGGCCTAAGTTGCCGAAAAGACTGTGTGAATGTGAGTGTGAATGAGAAAAAGTGTGAATGTTTAAAAAAAAAAAAATTATTAGCGACCTCCTAAAGTCCAAAAAAATCTTGAAAGAAAAATATTGTATATTTAGTTATGTACCTTTTCCCAATTTTTCGTTAAATAATAAAAAATTCCAATAAAAAACTTTTAACAGAGTCTTCGAAACATTCATTAAAACAATTTATTACAAAAAATTATGTTAATAATAAATTTGATAATATTTTATACTCTTCATGTCACCCAAGCGCCTTTTCTCTCTTTATTTGCTTGTGTCACTCAATTTTAGAAAATTATTAAGATCTATTAGACGAAATTTATATTGAAATTTATGTCATTAAGTATTAAATTGCGTGGGTTTAATGCTTCCCATCCAGCTACCTTTATATATAATATAGGATTTGTGTATTCCCTATATATGTTAATGGTTCTGACCTCGATATTAAAATAAATACGATGCCATTTAATTTATTTTTTTTAAATATGAAATAAAATTTAGAGTTAAAAAGATAGCAGCAGTATCGTTTTTTTTTTTTTTTTTTTTTTTATCAAACCCGATGGCATTTTATCATTTATCCATTTTAGCGTGAATTGATAAATATGTTGAATAATTTTTCAATATTGAAGTTAACGATGTTGTTGCTTTTAGAGATTTTTTTTAAAAATTAGATTAAAGAGAATAAACGTTGAGATAGAAAAAAAAATCAAACAAATTCTCTCGAGCCTAGCCTAATCTACTCAATTTTGTTGATTGTTCTAATGTTTGAAGTTTGATAAAACAGGCGAGATTGTTTGAAATTCAAAGCCTTTAAATGCAATTGTAGGAACAAATTTCCAAAGATTGTATGTAACAATGTCCCAGAGTTGTAATAAGTAATATATAATACAAAACAGGGGCGTATATAGAAATTTTTTCGGGGGGGGGGGGGGGCTCCGAACTCAAAAATTTTTCTGCGGAAAATTTTTTTTTTTAAGAAACTAAATTTTTTTTCCCACGAAATTTTTTGCGGAACATTTTTTCTTTTGCGGAACCAAAGTTTTCCATCCTGCGGAAAAATTTGTTGCGCTGATGTCTGTATATCCCTATATATGTATATGTGTTTGGGAAATTTCGGTGGGGGGCCCGGGCCCCCTCGCCCCCAGCCCCCTTATATACGCCCCTGATACAAAACAAATTGATTAAGTGGTGGCCATGATTATTTTAATTTGGGTGTCTTTGCACACAAAAGAAGCATTCATATGTTTTTAATATCATCTTTGCTCTTGGCGTAAGAGTATGAAAATTTTCAGTTGCTCCAGGAGGCAAGGGTGGTCCCAGAGGGGGGGTCAAGGGGGTCGTGACCCCCCCCAAAATCTTCTTTTTTTAACATACACTTTTTTCCCACTCACTCTCCCATTCACACAATCTTTTCGGCAACTTAGGCCATTTAAGACTTAAACGATACTCATATTTGATTAATATATATTTATTGGGGCCCAGGCCCATTTATTTCTACTATAAAAAAAAAAAAAAAAAAACAGTGACCCCCCCAAAATGTAAGGCTAGGACCGCCCTTGCCAGGAGGCCATAGCCTCAGAGCATTAATAAACAAACTAAACTAAACTAGGAAAAGTAGTCTGATTCAAAATAAAACTTTTTTCAAAAGTTACTCTACAATTTTGGTATAAGGAGTATATACCAAATTTCATCGATCTGCCTGCTTATGTTTTTAAGCAATCGTGTTCACAGGCACACAGACGTAATTCCAAAAATGTTTTTTTTAGAATATACGAGAAAGTTTTGGGGAAGTCATTCTCGAATTTTTTATATATATATGTTCATTTTGTTGTTCAAAGAAATATTTATTCTGATGGAATGGAGGAAACATTCCCTGAGCGACGTCAATTGGGGCAAGTGGCTTTTTTCTCAAAACAACCCCTAAAGATTCAGTTCTGCTCCCTTTTAAACTTTTAAATTCTCTAACAAACATTCATTCTCAATAACCGATATAAAATTTTACCAATATGTAATTATTTAATAACTTTATTGATTTGGTATTAAATTAATTTTAAGCTAAAAATGTAATTATTTATTAAAATTAATAGAGATAGAAATGATTTCATAATATTTATAAAAAGAAAAAACCGAAACAAGGTTTTTCCCGCATTTATTTTATCCATTTTTATGACCTAGTAATATCCCTTGGTATGGACCGGAATTTTGAATATTTTCTATAGTTTTTAAATGCGACAAAATAATTATATTCTCTATTGGTATTTTTTCAATAATTTCAATAATATTCATTCAAGTTTTTTTTTTTTTTTTTTTTTAAATAATAAACCATCATTTCGTGTTATTATAAACAATAATATTGCACCAAAATCCGTCAAAACGTAATTTAATTAGATCGCTTATTATTTTTTTCCCTCTCCCCAATTTATACAGGATGATGATGATGATTGGTAAGAGGAATAAATTACATAGGGAGTAATTTGTAATTAGCATTAGCGATTTTCTCATCATTTCCATTTACGTTAATTTGAATGATAATCTGGAATTGAAATGAATATTTGGCATTTAAGGAAATCATCATATTCACTCACTCTCTCTCTCTCTCTCTCTCTCTCTCTCTCTCTCTCTCTGGGTGAATTTTGGAATATTGTGTGGTTACCTTGTCTTAAAAATATTATTTAATTAGTAAACGAATTAAATTCTATTGATAATTTGTAAAAAAAAAAAATTATTATACTCTAAACTTTGGATTATTATTGTCGGAGAGATGATATATATATTTATTTATGTTCTTCCTAAATAACCCCCCCCCCCACACACACACACACTTCGTAACCGTGAGACTAGAGTTGTTGACAAATGTCAATAATGATAATCTTAAAGCCAAGAAGCGCGCGTTCGGATCCCAGGCAGTTCGATAAATTTATTTAAATAATTTGGATACCAATGGTATAAATAAATATGCCTGAATCTCCTAAAATATCGTATTGTCTATATCATAAGTCTATATGGCCTAAGATGCCGAAAAGAAAAACAAATAATAGAATATTTAATTTGTAATCGGGAACATGAACTATGCTTATGATTGTGAAATGAAATAAATTTTTTAGTTGAGACAGACCTGGAATAAGTATCCGATGACGATGTCTGCGTCTTGAGGAGTATCCAGTGAATTGCGTTTGAGAACGTCGGTGCTCACCCAGCGACAGTCCAAGTAGCTACGCACCGAACTGTCGTCGTGGATTCTACACAAACAAAAAACACAATAAATCAAAATAAGTAGAATAAATAATAGGCCTAATAATTATTATTATTATATAATGTCAATTTGTGAAATGGATTTGTTTAACAATAAATGAAAGAAATTGGAAAATTGGAATGTATATAATGTAAGAGAAGTAAGTGGAGGTGGATTCCTTCCAAGGGGGTTTTGTATTGTATGCGACCTCCTACTTCTATGACCAAAATGAATGAATGTTAAAACACTAGATTCGGCTTTAAGGTGCGCGTCTCGGGGTGCTAATTTTGGGAGATTTCAGCGGCCAAAATTTTGAAGCTATCGACCTCAAAATTTTTTTTAAAATTAAAGCTATTTAAAATATCTACAACTTATAGAAGCTCTTTTTTTGATTTTCGAAAAAATAAAATTTTTTTTTAGATTAATCGCATTAAATAAAAAGATATTTTTAAAAAAATTCGCTCTATAACTTATAGATAATTAAATTAGTAATCATTGTGTTGAAAAATAATTAATTTTTACCCTTAATTAATTAGCTGAAAACTTTCAAATGAAATGGAATAAATCCCTTGTTTTCCTATGGGAAAAACTAACGCCATCTCTTGCCGCCTAGAGTAACTCAATACTGAATCGTCTTCTAACGGCTTTTCGAGACGCTCACCTTAATGTAGACTGACTGATAGGAAGAAACGATTTCATTATAAAAATTTATAAAGGCCTACTAGGTATAATAGAATCGACTTTTACCGTATATGAATTTTTTTTTATTAATTTTTCAATCGAATTGTTTTCCCTTTTGGCAATGCTTTCCCTCTCTGTGGGTTTGGGTTTCAAATTTCGATTCAGAAGGGCGGCCTCTTTCATAATTTATTTGATATTTCAAATTTTAATAAAATTTGGTATATTTGATGAAATATTGAAATAATGGGCCCCTGAGATATTAATTAGTATTATTTTTATAATAGATAGACGTTTCGGCTGCGACTTCAAATCTTCTTCAGCCCAGAATGCTAATTAAAGACTTGTTTAATTTAACAATAACAACATTAGAAATATATTCCACAATTTTAAAATCTCTAAACCGTCCTTTCCAAGTTTCTTTTCTACAAGTTAAGTGATATTCTCATCACGGGACGGATTGGAAAATTTTACAGATATATTACAATGGTATTATTATTACTTTCTCATACCCTATATATGAAATATATAGAGAGAGAAAGTATTGCGATCATGTCAAAAATTCGATGTCGAGATTTTGATGGATATACATGTTTTGAGGTCCCCTGAGTCCAAAAAAGTGGGTCCCGCAAATTGGTCTGTGTGTGTGTGTGTGTGTGTGTGGATATTTTTGACCATGAAGGAAATGAGCTAGGAGGTTGAAATTTTATATTTAAGTTAGGCACCTTTCGAACTCGTATAAATAAGCTTTTAAACAAAATCGGCCAAAAAGTACTAGTACTTTACTGATATACTTTTTCAGTTTTGTTTTTTTTTCTCGAAATTCGCTGTAAGGATTTTTTTTTAATTCATAAATCAACTATTTTTTAGATGCTCTTTAAAAAGTATATCAGTGTAATTTTTCGTTGAAATCGTTTGAAGTACACTTTACTGATGTACTTTTCTCAAAATTTGCTGCAACGATTTTGTTTAAAATTCGTAAATGAACTATTTTTTAGATGCTCTTTAAAAAGTATATCAGTGAAATTTTTCGTGAAAATTGTTTGAAGTACACTTTACTGATGTGGATGCATTCGTAGTCAGCGCCATCTATGAATCATAGCGTGGTCAAATTTGGGACCAAAGTGCTAAGACCAGCACCGTGCTAGTCACAACAGATTTTTAAATTTGTATTACCCAAGTCTTTAATTAGCATTCTGAGTAAGTTTTGCAGTCATGGCAGAAATAGTAAAAATAGGATTTTTTTATAGTTGGAAAATTATCTCAATTTTATTTTATTTATAATAACATTTTCTCCCATCATAAAAGATCAATATTTAAGAAGGAAATATCACTTTGCTCGGAGGTGGAATAATAATAATTTTGGCTTTATAAAATAAACATTTCATCATAAAGGTAAGTAAGCTGATTAATTTGTTGAAGTGACGTTAAGGTAAGATGGATGGGATCCTTTTTAAAAGACGATCCCACAGCCTAAAAGCTATTTCGCTTTCTAAAAGTCCCTTTTCTTTCCTTAGATAAATTGAATATCCTTTTTTTATAAAATAAATAAATAAATAAATAAAAATATGTAATCAACAAATTAAAATATGATTATCTATAATCACTTATTAGGTAAAATAAAAATTTTAATTCCAAAACGAAATATGAGGTGTAGTGATCGCGAATTTTGTGGTAGCTAAAATTGGGAGGGAAAATATTTTTTCCCGTCCTTATTTTTTTCTGCTCATCAGAATCAATTTTTCAATTATGAGTTTGCCTCCCTGACTTGGCATCTTCGGGAAAAAAAAACTTTCTGATTATAAGATTTTATCAAAAGCAATAGGCTCATCCGATTTTTTGTATTCATTAATAATGACTCGTGCGGATTAGGAAGATTTGCGAGATTAGTTTGTGTTTGATTGAGATTAAAAAAAAAAAAAAAAACAATTAGTGAAAATCCTGTTTAGAATTACTTAAACATAATGCACTCACTGGACTTGAATCAGGCCTTGATCTACCGAGGTCTTCAACCCAATAATTTTAGGGCAGAAATTCAAGGTTTGAGCCCAGGACACACGATATGGGGAAAGGCTACTTTTAAGACAACAAATCCGACGGCTAAGCATGTTGGTTGCCTAAGCTCAAGGCTCCACTATCGAGAGCATCAGACACTTGTGGTGAACGAAACATGTAAAGAAACTGCGAGTTCGATCCTAACGTTCCACTTGAAACCAAAAGCAATTTTTTTTCCAGATTCCAGAAAAAATAGAAATTTAAAATATGCCATGAATTGCAGAAATTTGATGTTTGCTAGCCAAATTAGTCAAGAATTTCAATTTTTCAATGATTTTGGGTATCTGACTCACAAAAGATAGTTTTTTAGATATTTTTTGGGAAATGTTTTTCGTTTTGACATACAAAACTCATTTGGTCCCCCAATTTCATGCTGATGCATGATAATGCTCGCTGCTACACTTCGGCTGACGGTACTCAGGGAAAAATAAGTTCTTAGATATAAGTATAAGAAGAAAAAGTAAAACCCAAAATAAAGTCTAATAGATATGCGCCAAATTCAAATATGAAAAAATTAAGTATCTTTTTTCGGGTCGAAGAAGTCGAAGAAGATCGATACAATGATTTTGTGTATCTAGATTCAAAAGTATCTTATATCCGTATTCATAGTCATTGCTTGAGGAACAAAGAATCCTTATGCCTATATGAATATATAGATATAAGGATTCCTTCTTTCTCAAGGAACAACTATGAATACGGTATTATATACTTGTATCTGGATACTGTCCAACTCTGACTTCATATTAGAAAAATTGATTCTTCAGATTGAATTTCTTAAATAAGAGAATATTGATTATTATTATTATTTTTGAATGGGATTGTACAATTATTTATTTAAATTTCTCAATGAGTGGAAGATTTATTTGTTTATGGCCAAGTTAGTGGTGGCTCAATAAAACAATATATGGTATATTATATAGATTTTATTTTTGGCACTGCAGCTAACAGTTTCGATGGTTCCCTCCATCATCTTCAGGCCTAAAAATAATAATACAAACAATGTCATTAAGTTTATTTTTCTTTCTTTAGGAACTAGTTTTTAACATAGGTTACATATATATATTTTTTTTGTGAGCTTTCTTAATAAAGAATTTGTTATTATAATTGTTTGTTACTTATATTATAGTCATATATTTCTAATAATAACAAAAAATATGATTAGAAATATATGACTATAATATAAGTAACAAACAATTATAATAACAAATTCTTTATTAAGAAAGCTCACAAAAAAATATATATATACATGTAACCTATGTTAAAAACTAGTTCCTAAAGAAAGAAAAAATAAACTTAATGTACATTGTTTGTATTATTATTTTTAGGCCTGAAGATGATGGAGGGAACCATCGAAACTGTTAGCTGCAGTTGCTGCCAAAAATAAAATCTATATAATATACCATATATTGTTTTATTGAGCCACCACTAACTTGGCCATAAACAAATAAATCTTCCACTCATTGAGAAATTTAAATTATTATTATTATTCTTCTTCTTCTTCTTCTTCTATCTTCGCCTTAATCCCGCGGTGCGGGTCGGCGGACTGGGATTTTTGCGACCGGAAGAAATAGAACAGGCCGGCCCGTCGCACGTTCTGACGGCTGTTGAAAATATAGAAGGAAGGGACAGACATATAAAGAACACGACTGCCAGTCCCAGCTCGGGTAGCTCCGTGGTCACTATTCACGTAACCACAAGATGAGCAGAAGAGATTGTTTGATGATTTCTTAAAAATATACCCACTCTAATTTAAGGACTAAATTTCAATCGAGATACTCAACTTTGTTATTAGTGAGTATTTGTCCTAAATTATTAAATGATCTGGAAAATGTGCGAAGCCAGACACTCTGTGGCAGCATGATAACTCCATATTCATTTTTTGTTCTACTCCCTCTTTAGATCCCCAAGGGATTGAAAATCACTGCCTTAAGGAATGAAATTTGAAAAAGATTACAATCTCTCTATAAAATTACTATCTTCATTGATTATATAGGGATGAACACTTTCTTTATACTTTAGTTTAAATAATAATTGCGAATTCCAATATTCGTTCGTTTTCTATTCACTTTTAGAATAAAATTACAATAAAACTGAAATAGGATAGGATATCATTTGTTTAAAAACTACGGAGGTCAAATTCGAAAAGTTTTCAATTGATTTTAGTAAATCTCTCTCTCTCCGAATTTTATTTTATTATTTTGTTAGAAAGAGAAGTAATATAAAGAGAGATGGAACATTGCATATTTTTTACGGTTTTAAATAAATATTTCCATTCAATTTTCAATCGAATCCATTTCCGAACAATTTCTGTATTTTCCCTGACGTAGTGTTTTTGATTCTTCTAATAGTAACAGATATATATACAAATGATATAATTTCTATTTAGGTAAAATATATTTATTATTCATTGGACCGAAAAACACACATACCAGGCACTATATAACTAATCCTATTTCAATGTTTTGTTGGGGAGTATTTTGATTGTTCCCTCTCTAAATCTAACGATTAGGTCTCGAAAACGATTAATATTCTCTTTGAATACAAGCTTGCTACAAAAAATACATGTAGTCCAAATTAGTGTTCATTAGGCTTGATTTAAAAGAATTGATGAGAACTAAATTCAGAATTTGCTTTGAAGGTCAGATGTCCAATAATAATCGACCATCTACCATAGTGGAGTAAAATTATAGAGCCTCCATTTTTTTTTAATTTCAACCCATGAATTGGACCAGAATAAAAGAGATATTTTTTTCCGAGGTCAAATTTAAACAACAACAACAACGACGACAAAAAAAAAAAAGAGGAATAATAAATCCTCTTGGTGTGGATTGTGTTTAGCTTGATTATAGGGACATTTGTAAAAGTCATAAAAAAGCGTCAGCTGGTGGTTCGACATCTTTTTAACCCATCCAAAACAAATCTCATTTTTTGAACCCCTTAATTCCAACAACTTCGTCGTTGTTGATGATGATGATGATGATGAAGATGGGGGCGAGAGATGGAATCTCTTTATTTGTACTAATAATGGAACAAAAAAAATCTCTTTTTTTATGCTTTTAATCGATTTAAACCCACATATATATATAAAAGAATTATTTCATCATGTGTCTGATTTTTTTATTATTTATTTTATTTATTAATCCTTTAAAAAAATGACAGTTTTAGTCAAACGTATCAAATTTAATGAATGAAATAAAAAAAAGAGATAAAATCTGAGGTGACCCTCATAATATTCATCAAACGGGTTTATGTTATTGTCATAATCATTAGTGGATTCTGAGGGAGGAAGAGCTAATCCCCCCCCCCTTGGACTCTGCCAATCGTCAGGTTAACCACCCGATTGATTGTTCTATTTATTTCAAGGTGAGTCTGAAAATTGAGGGAAAATAGGAGCCAAGTTTGCTGGATTATTACTGTTATTACTAGCATTAAAATTGTGCCTGCTTTAGCCAATCAGAAATATTAATTAATAATATTATTACTATTAATATTATCAATATTGTTTTAAAAAAACATCAAACATATTCCAGTAGAGGACTGACTTTACTTGAAAGGTCAAATTTTTGTAAACAATTCAAAAAAAATTTGGCCATTTTCCGAGTCTCCACTTCTTCCCCCCTCCACTCTATAATATTCATATAATTTATTTTAAGAAATAAAGAAAATACCGATTGCAGCTATGTTTATTTTGCTTATTAGTCACTTCAAGCTGATGTTTCGGTCAGATTTGTGATCATCCTCAGGGCTGAAGTGTCTCAAGTGTGTCGCAAATCTAACCGAAACGTCGGCCTGAAGTGACTAATAAGCAAAATAAACGTAGCTGCAATCGGTATTTTCTTTATTCCTTAATACAAGCAAGATCTTCTCAGTCATCCTCCTCACTCTAATTTATTTTAATTTAGTTTAATAGTAATACGTTTGTTTTAAAGCTATGACCCTCTTTCTAAATAGGATATACCTTTAAATAGGATAAAAAAATATCGAATTACTGCGTTACTAGCTTTTTCGTACCGGAATAGATCTCAAATAAAAATTTCTTAACATTTAAGGTGCGCGTCTCGAAAAGCCGTTAGAACACGATTGACTACCGAGTTACTCGAGGCGGCAAGAGATGGCGTTAGTTTTTCCCATAGGAATACAAGGAATTTATTCCATTTCATTTTAAAGTTTCCAGCTAATTAATTAAGGGTAGAAAATTAATTATTTTTTAACACAATGAATACTAATTTAATTATCTATAAGTTTTAGAGCGGATTTTTAAAAAATATATTTTATTTAATGCGATAAATCTAAAAAAAAAATTTATTTTTTCGAAAATCAAAAAAAGGGCTTCTATAAGTTGTAAATATTTTAAATAGCTTTAATTTAAAAAAAATTTGAGGTCAATAGCTTCAAAATTGTGGCCGCTGGAATCTCCCAAAATTAGCTCCCCGAGACGCACACCTTAAAAGGTTCAACCATATAGTCTTTTTGAAACATTAAAATATACAATTGAAACACTCAATAATTAATATGTTTCAAGATATTTATTAATTATTTTGAAAATATAAATAATCAATAAATAACTTGAAATAAATAAGAGATTATTTTAGGTTCAATGAAGAATAGAAATGGCTGTGGTGATGATTGATAAGGAGCTCAATGAGGAAAGGCAGCCAGCATAAATAAAAACTTTTATTCTGGCTGCCTTTCCTCATTGAGCTCCTTATCAGAGATTATTTTATTTGAAATTTCTTTTTTTACCGAAGATTCAAGTTTATTATAAAAAATAAAAAAGAAAAAACTCAAACTCACCCGATGGCGAGTTGGTGCCAGCGTGCATCAGCCAATCGTGCCGGGATCTCAACAGTTTGTGTACCGTTAGGGCCTGCGTGTACCACTTTAATAGCATTACCGCCTGCCAATTCAACTGAGAGATAAGCATCCTGCTGACGACGGGAACGTAACGAAAAAACTGTTCCCTGTGCACGACTCTGTAACAAATAAAAATAAATTAAAAATTAAATAAAGTCTAAAAGATGGGGAAGAAAAAAAAAGGTGGAAATGAAATTGTGGGAAATTCCTAAATCACGTTTCGATAAAGAGTATATAGTTCTTAAAAAAAAAAAAAAAAAAGATGGTAAATTTCCTATAGATCATCGATTTCGTGGATTCCTTTGGTCTAGATTATTTTACAAGGAGTAGAGAGAAGCGAAATTCTAATAGTCTACAGGGAGTGAAGTGAATAATGGGTGAATTAAGAGATTATGGGTGCGTTCGATTTGGCGCTTTAAGCGCTTATAAGGGCTTTGAGCGCTGCTCAGCATCCAAATCGAACGCACCCTACGATGCTACTGGAAGAAGAAGGTCGATATTTGGGAATAGAGTTTATTTCATCATATTCCTATTATGTTATTAATAACATAACTAATAACACATAATTAATAATTATAATAATAATAATTAATATTAATTATAATAATAATAATAATAATTAATAATTAATTATTAATAATGGAAAATTTGATAGTTTTTAATAAAAACTAGGAACCGACCGAAGTTCCAGTTTCTGCCAAAAATCCTGGTTTCGGTCGTGGCTTCGCTTTCGGCCAAAAACCAGCCGAATCTTTCGGCCGGCCGAAAGCTGAGTTTAAAAAAAAAGTCAACTGATATGAATTTTGTATAGAAAATTTTAAGAAAAAAGTTTAAAACAAGTTAGTTTCGGTTATGGTTTCGGCCGAAACTAAGATTGAGGCCGAAATTCGGTTTCGGTTTCGGCTGAAAATATTATTTCGGTCGGACCCTAATAAAAACCCTTTAAAATAAAAACATTACCCACACAGCACGGAATATTGCAATCTTGCTCAATGTTGACAATATTGCGGCAACATTGATGCAATATTGCAGCTCAAACAGCAATATTGCTAGTTTGGAATATTGCCGCTGCAATGTTGCCAAGATTCGCAATGTTTCTGCAACATTGCTGCAATATTTTGTGCTGTTGGGGTACATTTATAATTTAATTTTTTTTTTTGTAAATTGTAATCCCTAAATTTAAAAGTGCGCAAATATAAGACAAATTATTGGACAGACTTTTTTGTTGGCGAAATCCATGTTTTGTACTCGTTATGCGAAAGGTCGCTCGTTAAGCGAGTTATTCTTTTACAATTTGTTTTGCTCCTTATGCGAATTACTCTTTATGCGAAGTGCCCTTTAAGCGAGGTTCTACTGTATTTCTTTGTTATCAATTCTATTATTTATTTGATTTGTCAAATATGACAAAAAAATATTAGCATCAACATTTCGAAGAACACTTGGGGTGAAAGTATGGAATATCAGAGTTCTACGAAACAATTTGAATACTTCTGCCTTAGTAAATTTCTCCACAAGCCAGTTTATGGAGATTATAAGATCTAATTTTAAAGTTTATTTATATTTTTATATGAAAAGATTTTATAAGAATGTCAAAAAAAAAAACGATTTTATTTTTTTCCCCGGGAATTCGTAGAAAGCAACGGATCTTCCCCTATTGAAAAGATACATCTTCTAATCAAAAGAAGAACTCTTTTCTTGCTATATCTATATATTCTTCGATTGGGGGATAAATCGGATGTGTCTGCTGTGGCTTTGAAAGGAGGGAGGCTCAAACCTCATCCTTTTCCCTCTACAGGAGAGCCTCCAATGGTCCTGGCTGATTGGCAATTATCGGCAAGCAATAAGCGGGAGGGAAAATGTCAAAAAGAAAATATCTTTCGAGATGGAATTCGAAAAAAGTAGCAAAGAAAAAATAAATTCGGGAACAACAAGTTAAAAGTTATAATTACGTTTTTTTTTTATTGATGATGACAAATTGGAGCTTTATGAAAAAATTTCTCATCAATCATTTGTGACAGACTGACATACTCTAAAAGAGTAACTTTCTTAGAGGTGGTTTCCCGTTTACTTTGCTGGAAAGGGACAAGGATAAATTTTTTGTCATGAGGTAGATTTGATTCTAAATTGCTTTTAACTCAAGATTTTGAGTAACAATCAGGTTGAAATAAAAGCATTGTAATTTATTTATATCCAATTTAAGATTTAAAAATCTCCCCCTCCCCCTCCCCCGTTTACGAGATGGCTAAAGTTATTGGCAAATGTTAATAATGATAGTCTGGAAGCCACGGGGCGTGGGTTCGGATGTCAGGTAGTTCGATGAATTTATTTAAATCATTTGGATACCAAATGGTATAAATAAATATGCCTGGACCCCTTAATGTATATAGTTTGTAAATAATTTGATTTGTTTAGAGTCTACATGGCCTAAGATGCCGAAAAAAAAGATTATTTTAGTTGTTTTAGGGCAGATTGTTTCACTTCTAGTCAACTAGCAAACTTATCCGACCGATAGCAAATCATCGAGATAGTTAACAAGACATTGACGGCGCCAGATTATTTATTCAGTAGGGGGAAGGGAGCAGGAGTGGGGGCAAATTTACCAATAGAGGTGGGGCGGACAATATACATATAGGCAATATTAACAGAGAAGCAAAATATGGGGGGGGCAGATGTCATTGTCGAGACGAGATATGCCCCCCCCCCAGTCCCCAGGAGCGCTGTCATTGAAACAAGAACACCCTTAACCAGGGGGCGTATATAGAAATTTTTTTCAGGGGGGAGGGGGCTGAACTCAAAAATTTTTCTGCGGAAAGTTTTTTTTTTAAGAAACTAAATTTTTTTTCACATGAAATTTTTTGTGGAACATTTTTTCTTTTGCGGAACCAAAGTTTTCCATCCTGCAGAAAAATTTGTTGCGCTGATGTCTGTATATCCCTATATATGTATATGTGTTTGGGAAATTTCGGGGGGGGGGGGCAGGCCCCCTCGCCCCCTCCCCTTATAAACGCTCCTTCCCTTAACATTCGAGTTAAAAAAAATCTGGTGTGACTGGCGCACAGCACACAACTTTCTCTTACCTTCGGTAATCGAAAGTTGTGTACTGTGCTTGTCACACCAGATTTTTTGTGTCGACATGTATTTAGTTTCCGACAGTAGGGTACAATTGAATTCAAGATGTAAAATTTATAAGTATGGGAAAATGTTTATATTTTGATACCATGGCAACCATTTCTCCTATCTTTTCTATGGAGTACAAGAGTAAAGTGGTCTTCAGAAGATTTCAATCACAAAATGAGAATATACATTTTATAGAGAATCTAAAAAATAATTGATTTTTGAATTTTAAAAAAAATCGTTGGAGCAAATTTTGAGAAAATCGAAAAAAACTGAAAAAGTGAATCAGTAAAGTGCTAGTACTTTTTGGTCGATTTTGTTCAAAAGCTTCGTGTCACGTCCCATGGGGGTGCCTAACTTAAATATAAAATTTCAAATTCCTAGCTCTTTTCGTTCTTGAGATATTTTGTTCACAGACACACACACACAGACACACACACACACACAGACAGACCATGTCGCGAAAACCACTTTTTTGGATTCAGGGGACCTCAAAACGTGAAGATCCATCAAAATCTCGACATCGAATTTTTGACATGAATTCAATACTTTCTCTCTATATATATATTACATATATACATAGGTAAGAGAAAGTAAAAATAAAAATGAGTTTTTTCAAAAATGTATAATTTGCTATCTGAGGTATAAGGAGAGTTTCGTGAAGTTAGCAACTTAATAAAAGCCTAATTTATTAAAATATTAAAAATTAATATAATTAATTAAAGGTAATTAATTTTTTAAGAAAAATTTAAAAATTCCCAAAAAAATAATAAATAAATCTTTTATTTCTTTCAACATCTTTTCTACAGCAATACCCTGTTACTTAATTAGAAGTGAAGCAACCGGCCCTTAGGGTGCTAGATGCACTCCATCATCAGGATAAGAATTTATAATTGCAATCATTATAATGAATATACGAGACAAAGACAGAACTTCCCCCAGTTTTCAAGCCATTGCTTGGTCCGCTTACCCGTACCATTGTAACGAATTAATAAATGGGGTAGAAATAATAAGCAGTTTTATTTAAATCAGAGTTACTTCTCATAATGAAAATAAATGTTTAAGTTAAAAAAAAATTATCAATTTTCGTTTCTTGATGGAGTCAAAAAAGAGGGGAAATTCAGCGCAGAACTCTATTTAAAAGACTCGAGAAAAAAATACAGTACATAACCAGAATAGTAAGTATTTTTAACTTGATTATGCCTCAATCAGCAAAATTGCTAAATATAAACTTTGATATTCCAGTCATTTAGAAAAAAAAAAAACACCTAATTATTAGATTAGCCTATTTAAATCACAACCAATCAATCACACTTCGAATCAATTTCCAGATCACCCTAAATTACATTAAATGAAAAGAGATAGGGAAAATAAAATTCCTAATCGAGTATTTTTAATGTGTGTTATTAACATAACAATAATAATCAGCGTAAGGGTGAAATTTATCCAATTTACGCCTGTATATATGGAAATTATTAAAAAAAAAAGATAATAAAAATGAATATTCATCAATTTTTAGCATAATTCAATTTCATTATCGAATGACATTTAATCAAAAGGGAAGTTCATTAGCGACGGATATTTTTATTGACCTTCTACTTTTTCATCTATGTATTTATAAACAATTATTAATAAAAGAGACATGATATTTTTTTTAATATAGAAACGTTAATAGACTAATTTAAAAATTTCAATCCCCATTTCTCGAGTTACAACTACAGATACTTATTTTAAGGGAGAGAAGATAGCGAGTTGAAGAGGACTCAGCATAAAAATCTAGTTAAAATTTTACATACTTGGCTATTTTTGGGGAGGGAGATGGTGATCGCGAATAACAATCAAATTATAAACAAACTCAACTCTTGGAGAATATCCCCTTCTCCCCATGGATGAGAGATTAGAGATAGGGACAAATATCAATAGGTAACAAGAGCAGGCAGCCAGGTAGTTAGTCTCTACGAAATAAAACTCTCTGTTTAAGAAACAGTTTCGGTTTTAATTAGATTAGGCCATCTTCAGTCCAATTATTGAGCTGAAGGCATTGTACAGTTAGACTGGGCGCACACGGTCGATTTTCAATCGACTAAACTATTTAGTTGGGTTGGCTTAAAATCTTGATGCATAATCAATTTATACCCAACTCAACTGTTTAGTTGTGTTGTATAGAGCACACGGGATCGATATCGACTCAACTTTTGAATTTCTTTCTTTTGTACCGGTATTTGGGTATTCACTGGAGCCGCTCCGGCTTGTATTGTTGTAATTTTGATTACATTATTTATTATTTTAATTAAATATGAGGCGGGTCAAAGGATCGCTGATTTCCAGGAATCGAACTATCGAATATAAATGTCACATTTAATTAAACTAATTAGTACAATCCAATTTGTTTATATCTCTTTCAATAAAGCCTATATGTCAATTATTTTCAATATGAATGTTCCTTTAGGATGGACCCCCCTACTCTGGCTCGGGCCCCCTGGACCCATCTACTCTGGCTCGGGCACCCTGGACCCCCCTACTCTGGCTCGGGCCCCCTGGACCCATCTACTCTGGCTCGGGCACCCTGGACCTCCTACTCTGGCTCAGGCCCCCTGTACCCCCTACTCGGGGCGGACTGCGGCGGACCCTCGCAGAGGGGGGGGAATCTGGTGGGACTGGCTGCACGCTTTCGGTAATTTAAAGTTGCATTCTGTACTTGTTTACCAGAATATATAAGCTTATACAAATAAAATTTTTAAGTTTTAATTATTAAAATTTTATATTAAATTTTAATTAATTTAAGTTTTAATTATTAAAATTTTATATTAAAATTAATTATTTCCTTTACCCCCCCCCCTTGTATCCGCCATTGGTCGATGAATATTTATTTAAATCATTTGGGTACCAAATGGTATAAATGATTGTGCCTGATTAAATGGTATCATAATTTATACAAAAAAAAAATACTTTTCTCCTCTATATTTTGGATATACTAGCCGCAAATCCTGCCTTCGGGGATCGCGATTATACTGTATCATTTAAAGTCTGTATGGCATCAGATGCCGAAAACACTAAAAAAAAATCTGGTGTGACCAGCACGGTGCACAACTTTCTCTTACCGAAGTTTGTGTCGAGATATATTTAGTTTCCGATAGCACCTTAGTTTCAAACTTGCATTTTAAATGTTGATTGCTTGAAATAAACTATGGTTATTTTTCAAAATTTTAATCTCATATTTGGATATTTTATACACAATATAGAATCGTAAATAAATACAAAATTTCATAAGAATTGGAAAAAAAATTTTAAATGCCAAAAAGTTCTAAAGGGGACCCCCTTTTGAATCGAAATTAACATACAAATCCCTATAGGAAATTAACATTGTTCCTATGCGAAGATAAGGTGGAAAGGGAATTTAAAAAGAGTAGAGAGAGACGATAATGTTTGCAAGTGAGAGAGAGACATATATGTTTTCTTTGAAACAATTAAAGACACAAATAAATTTAAAAAAATCTGGTGTGACTGGCGCACAGCACACAACTTTCTCTTACCCTTCGGTAAGAGAAAGTTGCGCACTGTGCTGGTCACACCAGATTTTTTGTGTCGAGATATATTTAGTTTCCCATAGCACCTTAGTTTCAAACTTGCATTTTAAATGTTGACTGCTTGAAATAAACTATGGTTATTTTTAAAAATTTTAATCTCATATTTGGACATTTTATACACAATATAGAATCGTAAATAAATACAAAATTTCATAAGAATTGGAAAAAAAAATTTTAAATGCCTAAAAAGTTTCAAAGGGGACCCCCTTTTGAATCGAAATTAACATACAAATCCCTATAGGAAATTAACATTAGGCCTATGAGAGAAGGCGGAGAGACAGGCGATAATGTTTGCAAGTGAGAGAGAGAGAGATATATATGTTTTCTCCTAAGCAATTAAAGACACAAATAAATGGGAATTTAAATAATAATTGATTTTTAATCTAATAAAAAGAAAAAGATTTAAATTCCGTTACCATGGCAACCATTTCTATCTTTCCTATGAAGAACAAGAGTAAAGTGGTCTTCAGAAGATTTCAACGGCAAAATGAGAATATACATTTTAAAGAGCATCTAAAAAATAATTGATTTTTGAATTTTAAAAAAAATCCTTGGAGGGAATTTTGAGAAAATCGAAAAAAACTGAAAAAGTACATCAGTAAAGTACTAGTACTTTTTGGCCGATTTTGTTAAAAAGCTTATTTTGAGCGTGTGGGAAGGTACCTAAGTTAAATATAAAATTTCAATCCGGTAGCTCAATTCCTTCATGCTAAAAATCTGTCCACACATACAGACACACGCACACACACACACACACACACACACATACATACATACACACACACAGACCAATTTGCGGGACCCACTTTTTTGGACTCAGGGGACCTCAAAACATGTATATCCATAAAATCTCGACATCGAATTTTTGACATGATCGCAATACTTTCTCTCCTATATATTTCATATATAGGCTAAGAGAAAATAAAAATGGGAATTTAAATAATAATTGATTTTTAATCTAATAAAAAGAAAAAGATTTAAATTCCGTTACCATGGCAACCATTTCTATCTTTCCTATGAAGAACAAGAGTAAAGTGGTCTTCAGAAGATTTCAACGCCAAAATGAGAATATACATTTTAAAGAGCATCTAAAAAATAGTTCATTTATGAATTTTAAAAAAAATCCTTGGAGGGAATTTTGAGAAAATCGAAAAAAACTGAAAAAGTACATCAGTAAAGTACTAGTACTTTTTGGCCGATTTTGTTCAAAAGCTTATTTTGAGCGTGTGGGAAGGTACCTAAGTTAAATATAAAATTTCAATCCGGGAGCTCAATTCCTTCATGCTAAAAAAATGGGTCCACACACACAGACACACAGACACACACACACACACACACACACACACACACACACACACACACACACACACACACACACACACACACACACACACACACACACACACACACACACACACACACACACACACACACACACACACACACACACACACACACACACACACACACACACACACACACACACACACACACACACACACACACACACACACACACACACACACACACACACACAGACCAATTTGCGGGACCCACTTTTTTTGGACTCAGGGGACCTCAAAACGTGAAGATCCATCAAAATCTGGACATCGAATTTTTGACATGATCGCAATACTTTCTCTCTCTATATATTTCATATATAGGCTAAGAGAAAGTAAAATTATATGCATTTAAAATACAAATAAGAATGGAAATGTCATTGTAGCCAAACAGATAAATGAAAAAAATTCTTAGCGCATTTTATTCTCGTCCTGGGCGACAAATTGGTAGCTGGGCAAGTAATGGACAATAAAAGGTCCTACACGGTAAAAATCGGGTGTGACTGGCGCACAGCACACAACTTTCTCTTACCTTCGGTAATCGAAAGTTGTGCACTGTGCTTGTCACACCAGATTTTTCGTGTCGACATGTATTTAGTTCCCGACAGTACGGAACATATGAATTCAGATGTAAAATTTATAAGTATGGGAAAATATTTATATTTTGTTACCATGGCAACCATTTCCCATATCTTCCCTATGAAATACAAGAGTAAAGTGGTCTTCAGAAGATTTCAATCACAAAATGAGAATATACATTTTAAAGAGAATCTAAAAAATAATTGATTTTTGAATTTTAAAAAAAAATCGTTGGAGCAAATTTTGAGAAAATCGAAAAAAACTGAAAAAGTACATCAGTAAAGTACTAGTACTCTTTGGCCGATTTTGATTAAAAGCTTATTTTTCCGGTCCCGGGGGTGTTTAACTTAAATATAAAATTTCAGCCTCACAGCTCAATTCCTTCATGCTTAAAATTGAACACACACACACCCACACACCCACCCACACACCCACAGACAGACCATGTCGCGAAAACCAGTTTTTTGGATTCAGGGGACCTCAAAACGTGAAGATCCATCAAAATCTCGACATCGAATTTTTGACGCCGGGGGGCCTGGCAACGGAGTAGAGCAACAGTCACCACAATCGTTGCTGTTAAGCAATGCCAAGCGCGGCGAAATCTGGGATTGGTGACCCCCTGAAATCAGCGTGTTGAACGTCCCCCGGTAGCCATCGATACTATTATAAATTTAATAATATATAAAAAATTAAAACCCTAATGGCCTCTGCAGCCGAAAAAGGTGTAATTAAATAAAAAAAAAAAAAAATTTTTGACATGAATCCAATACTTTCTCTCTATATATATATATTACATATATACATAGGTAAGAGAAAGTAAAAAACACTATATACAAATTCTATTTAAGATATTGTAGGTTTTAAATTTAATAGCAAACTTAAGACCAAGATTATTAGACTTCAATTTTATATAATAAATTTTATATAATAAATTGTGAAGGGAAACGTTTTCTCAAGAAGATGAATTATTTATGTAGGCATGGGAGTAACTAGAGGAGTCCCGGGGGGGGGGAGGCAGAAGGTCCGTGCCCTTATTAAATAAATGAATTTAAATTATTCATTCTGACCAGGTTTTAGCAGCAAAAAGCAAACCTTTCTCAGAAGTTAATCTTTTTGTAAACCTACTCTTATGAAATTTTTTTCATTCTAAAATTTCATACGTTCTCGAAAGACCTGCTTTTTGCTGACAAAATCTTTTTTAGGTCAAATAATTTGAATTAATTGATCAAATAATAAGCACCACTATAAGCCTTCTTTATACAATCTATTTTTTAGAAATTAATAAAGTATGTCATTAGAAATTAAATTTTTTATTAATTTCTTACGTCTACAGGTATATTCGAAATTTTTGTAAAAAATTCCTCCTCAAGAGTCAAGCCCAACTTTCAAACTATTGAGGTGGTCAATATTGAAACCTTAAAAGACAAGGAAAGTTGGCTCGGATCCCAGCATAATGGAATAATAAATAAAGTAGGGCCTATATTGAATTTTGTTTAAATGCAGAAAATATAGAAAAAGGCTTGATGGCGAGCGAATCAATAAAAATATTGAGATGATTTGGAAAAAGATCGTTTATGTATTTGATTATTTTTTACCCATTATCAGGTCAATGTTGTTAAAATATTTTTTTCCCTTTGTCTCCCTCAAACATTAACTTTCAATAGTGCCTGACCACCTGATTACGGAGTGAATGTAAATAACCTTGATAATGTAAGGCGTTTAATTCTCGAAACGTCAATAGAGTTATAATAAAGAATATTGGGCCGAACAGTAATTTTTTTTTAACACTCACACTTTTTTCTGGTTCACACTCACACACACACACAGTCTTTTCGGCAACTCAGGCCATATAAGACTTTGACGCTATCCGTTATTGATTAATATACATATCATATTGGGGGTCCAGGCATTCTTATTTAAGCCATTTGGTATCCAAATAAAATCATCCAACTACCTGGGGTCCGAACCCGCGACCCTCGGTATACAATGCAAGCCAAAAACAAATTGAATTTTGAGACGTTTCGGGTCAAATTTATTTATTATACAATGAGATAAAATTTAGACTACACAGCTGCAGTAGTTTCTTTAAATTCTCTCTTCATATTCATTTCGTCATACAGACAGACGTGTTGTGATCCTCTACTGCAGCGTTTTTCGAAAAGGATCTTTCGACATCCACAGATGTGTAGAGGAAAATTTAAATGAACTTAGTGCAATAGGTTCAATTTCAAAAACTTAAAATAAAACTTTTGCCGAAATGTGTTAAAAATATACAAAAAGATTTAAATATGCAACTTTATGCAATATTCTCCAAATATTCAATATAAAATTTGAACCATAGTTCCAAGGGACCATGATTCATATGGAAAATTGGTTTTCTGGGACGTACATATTACCAAATAAAATATGCAAATGCATAGGAATCCGGGCTTTAATAATAACTATGCGTAAATTTTATCTCATATAGTAACCACCCATGGCGAAACAATAAATTTGATGCGAAAAGCATCAAAATTCAATAAGCAACCAGAGGCTTTGTTTTTGGCTGCACCTGTCTTTCCCTCTTTATTGATTAGAGTTACAGCCGCACCTTCAAATAATAAATAGTGGGCTATTTCTTTTAAGGTGCACGTCTCGAAAAGCCGTTAGAAGATGCCACTACCGAGTTACTCTAGGCGGCAAGAGATGGTGTTAGTTTTTCCCATAGGAAAACAAGGGATTTATTCCATTTCATTTGAAAGATTCCAGCTTATTAATTGAGGATAAAAAATTAATTATTTTATAACACAATGAATACTAATTTAATTATCTATAAGATATAGAGCGAATTCTTTAAAAATATCTTTTATTTAACGCGATTAACCTAAAAAAAAATTTATTTTTTTCGAAAATCAAAAAAAGGGCTTCTATAAGTTGTAGATATTTTAAATAGCTTTAATTTAAAAAAAATTTGAGGTCGATAGCTTCAAAATTGTGTCCGCTGGAATCTCCCAAAATTAGCACCCCGAGACGCGCACCTTAAACTAAATGTACTTCGAATAGAAAACACGAAATGTTCTTCATTTATTCTTATTTATTTCAGAAAGTAATAAATTCTGAATATTCAAGATAAATTCTTATGAATTTTATTTTAGAATGGTAGATAGTTTTAGAGTAGAAAGAAATCTTGGAGATTTATTTATCGGATCGATAAAGCTTTATTTCATCGGTAAAAAGAGAATAAATATTCTAAAGATAAGAAACAACAGAACGAAGTCTGGGGGGGGAGTTATCAAAATTCCAGTCCTATTTCTTGGCTATTTCGAAAGAACCGAGTTCAATTTCATCTTGCAAGCGATAAGAGAAGCGAAAGAAGAAGAAGAAGAAGAAGGTATTTCAGAGATAATAGATGAAGAATAAAGAGAGAAAGACGGAAGAAAGAGATTAAAAGATTTTATATGTTTAATTAAAATAACTCTTTTAATTATTTGAATAGAACAAAGCAAAAGTAGAGAAGAATTTTTCTTCTTATATAAGGGTGTAATAATTTCCTTTTTAACGTTTCGGTTGAGATTTCATACTATTATCGAGTGGATAATATAAACTCAGCAAAAACTAAATGGGCAATAAAAAATTTTTATAATGAGAAAATTTTAATTTTACTATTAAAGTCTTCCTTTTAGTACTCGGATTTTGAAAATTATGAATAATATTAGGGTGAATTAATTAGACATGTCTGTTGATGCTAAAAGATGATAAAAAGAGTATGAATATAGGAGTCTTGAGGGCATACATTCGCCAAATAATGTCTTTCTCCTGTGGAACTTTTTACACATTTTAAAAATTTTTTTTCCAATTCTTAGAAAATTTGTATTTATTTAGGATTCTCTATAAAATCTCCGAGTCTCCACTTCATTCTAAAATGTTCATATAATTTATTTAAGGTGCGCGTCTCGAAAAGCCGTTAGAAGACGATTCAGTATAGAGTTACTCTAGGCGGCAAGAGATGGCGTTAGTTTTTCCAATAGGAATACAAGGGATTTATTCCATTTCATTTGAAAGATTCCAGCTAATTAATTAAGGGTAAAATATTAATTATTTTTTAACACAATGATTATTAATTTAATTATCTATAAGATATAGAGCGAATTTTTTAAAAATATCTTTTATTTAACGCGATTTATCTAAAAAAAAAAAAATTTATTTTTTCGAAAATCAAAAAAAGGGCTTCTATAAGTTGTAGATATTTTAAATAGCTTTAATTTGAAAAAAAATCTGGTGTGACTGGCACAGCACACAACTTTCTCTTACCTTCGGTAATCGAAAGTTGTGTTCTGTGCTTGTCATACCAGATTTTTTGTGTCGACATATATTTAGTTGCCGACAGTACGGAACATATGAATTCAGATGTAAGATTTATAAGGGAAAATGAATAATAATTTTCTTTTCCTTAAATAGAAATGCCTGGATCCCAAATATATATATTATATTAATATAACGGTTATCGTCAAAGTCTTAAATGGCCTAAGTTGCCGAAAAGACTGTGTGAATGGGTGTGTGAATGTGAATGAGAAAAAAGTGTGAGGTTTAAAAAAAAAAAAAAAAAAAAAAAAAAAAAAAAAATAAGCGAAAATATTTATATTTAAATTTAATCCATAAAAAAAAAAAAAAAAATTTATATTTTGTAACCATGGCAACCATTTCTCCTATCTTTCCTATGAAGCACAAGAGTAAAGTGTGCTTCAAACAGGCAAAACGAGAATATACATTTGAAAGAGCATCTAAAAAATAATTGATTTTTGAATTTTAATCAAAATCGTTAGAGCAAATTTTGAGAAAATCGAAAAAAACTGAAAAAGTACATCAGTAAAGTACTAGTACCCTTTGGTCAATTTTGATTAAAAGCTTATTTTTCCGGTCCCGGGGGTGTTTAACTTATATATAAAATTTCAGCCTCATAGCTCAATTCCTTCATGCTTAAAATTGCACACACACACAGAGAGACAGACAGACAGACCATGTCGCGAAAAACCACTTTTTGGATTCAGGGGACCTGAAAACCTGAAGATCCATCAAAATCTCGACATCGAATTTTTGACATGAATCCAATACTTTCTCTCTATATATATATATATATATATATTACATATATACATAGGTAAGATAAAGTAAAAATTTGAGGTCGATAGCTTCAAAATTGTGGCCGTTGGAAACTCCCAAAATTAACACCCCCGAGACGCGCATCTTAAGTGAGAATCTTTTTGATAGAAAATCAGCCACTGACTTCATTGATTTATAAAAATTTATTGGACTGCTTGGGATCAGAGCCCACTCCCTTGACTTTTTGATTAACAATATTGAATATTGTCAACATTATCCTCTCGGCCCCGGGGAAGGGGGATAAAGAGTAGTTAAAGCTCATTAACAATATTAATTAGAATTAGATTAGATTTCTATTAAAAATGAATCCCGAGTCCCTAAGGAAAGATCTTTCTCTAAGATAAATTAATCATAATCCTAACCTTGTTTCGGAAAATTCCCTAACCATTAGAAAAAAAATCCCTCTCTCCTATATTAAGGCATTTCCAAACAAACACACACATAGATTTTATCCTTTATAAGGCATGTATATAGATTTCTTTTATGTTATTTCAAAGTTAAAGTTAAGATAACCTTTTTTATAATATATTTTCTTATTTTTCTTAGTCAAAGAGTTTGCAGAACTCGTTTGGGTTTGTTTACTTTTTATCTTTAAATGAATTGCAAGGTGTTCTCTCACTTTTATCAAAAATTATTTATTTTCTTAATAACATCATTAACATTTTTTTTATTTTTAATTTTTTTTTTTAATATTATTATTAATTCCTGGAAATAATTTCCATTTATCTAATTAGTTTCATGTTGACATTATTTAATTATTTCATTTCTATTTTGTTTATAGGTAAAATAAAAATCTG
>JAKCPI010019312.1:0-22080 GCA_023213315.1 Euborellia annulipes | reverse complement strand
CGAATAGATACCACACGATGTATTTACATCCTACCAACATAACAAAAATAAAAATCCTAAAATTTTATAAAATTTGGTGAAATCCTATGTTTAACGTTTCGAATGGATACCAAACGATGTATTTATTTTTTTTACTGTTTAGAATGCATGATTTAAGATCTATGCATGGGATAACTTAATATTTAATAAACAAAAATTAATAAATAATATTTTCATATATTTCACAAAAAGAAGTGAAATCTCAGCCAAAAACATCGGAGATGCAAAAAGGGGCGCCTCGCATTATTTTTGCCTAGCGTCGAGGTGAAATCAAAAAAAATGCGCCTCGCTTTTCTGATTTATATAAAAGCGAGGATATATGAAACAAATAAAATTCTGTAGGGGTTTATTTAAGTGAAAATATTTCCTCGCTTTTATAAATCAGAAAAGCGAGAGCACATTTTTGATTCACCTCGACGCTGGGCAAAAATAATGCGAGGCGCCCCACCATCTCCGATGTTTTTGGCTGAATATTACAACTTGAATTCTAATATATCGGCGGAAACTAAACATATGTAGACACAAAAAATCTGGTGTAACAAGCACATAACACAACCTTCGATTACTCAAGGTAAGAGAAAGTTGTGCGCTGTGTGACCAGTCACACCAAATTTTTTTGCTTTCTCTTACCTATATATATATATAGGCCTATATGGAAGAAAGTATTGGGTTTATGTCAAAAATTCGATGTCGAGATTTTAAATGGATATACACGTTTTGAGGTCCCAGAGTCTTCAAAAATCAATTATTTTTTAGATTTTCTTTAAAACATTTTGTCCTCAAAATTGTTTGATGAACACTTTACTCTTGTGCTTCATAGGAAAAGTGTGCCTCTAATAATTATCAGGATATTTTAAAGAGGGATCTAAAAATTAATTGATTTATGAAATTTAATCAAAATCGTCAAAAATCTTTAACATATAGCGCCTACACTAAAAAAAAAAAAAAAAACAGTAATTTTAATATTAGTATTGTTTATGAATCCAGATGTCTTGCCGTAAGTTCATTTGTCAAATTAATTAATTATTAACCTAAATAATATAATAAGCCCTTAGAATAATTATTTTAATTAAAGTACCTAGAGCATTTAGCCAAGGGGTGATATCATATACAACTAGGAACTAATTAAACTGTATAATAAACAGATTCTTATTAAAAATCATTTCAACGCCTGCTTAATTGACAGAAATATTTCATCAAAAATTAATTCGCCAACATATTTTTGAGAGACAAACAATTTTTAAGTTCAGAAAAAAAAAAATGAATTTCCCATGAGTTGAGAAAAAATTGATTAAATTTTAAATGCTCAATACGATATTAAAAAAAGAACACAGAATATGAAAAATATGAAGTTTTAAAGTTAACTTTACCGATAAAATTTCCAATTATAGATTCATTTATGTAAAAAAAGGAATTATTTTTAGATGAGAGAGAGAAAGAACTCTTGTAATTTTAATCAAAAAATATATATTTAAAAAAAATTAATCAATGGAAGAAAATAGAGATGTTCCGTAAATTCAATTGTTTATATAATAGAGGAAGATTTGAAGTTTAATTTGTCGTACCAAATATTTAATTAACCAATTTTTTTTTTTTTTATTAGAAAATTTTTATTACTTCCCATCAAAAAAACATTTTATTTAATTTTAATTTAAATGATACGTTCACGCTGACTCCGGAGGTGTTATAAAATGACTTCATCTCAAACACGAAAATTCTCTCAATGAAATAAAATTTAACTAATTATTTAACAAGAACGTGAGGTCGTGGAAATGTCGCATACGTGTTGAGAGTTAGAAAGACGAAAGATAGACCATCTTTTCTTTTTCTCCTTCCTCTTTAAGTATCAAATGTTATACGATATTTTTTTGATTGGAAAAAAAAACCTCTTATTCAGAGGACGAGATCAAATCTAACCAATGAAATAGATCAATCTCTTCTAAGATATCATTTTAAATTTTTAAGATCATTTCTTTTTTTATTTAATTCAATAGGCTAATACAGCGGTTCCCAACCCGTGGGCCGCGGGCTGATTGGAACGGGGGGGGGGCGTCTAAGAAAAGATAAAAATTATAATATATATTATATAATAAAATTATATATATACACTGGGCCTCAGCGTTTTTTTCAACGGAAAAAAAATGGGCCGCACATCAAAAAAGGTTGGGAACCACTGGGCTAATATAAAAGTTCACATAAAAGCGCCTGCGAGATATGCAACCGAAAAACAGACGTGATTATAAGATTGACGTGAGGATAGGCAAATGATCATTCTTCTCCTGTCTTCGCCATTATTAATCCCGCGGTGCGGGGTCGGCGGAGGCAAATGATCATTACTATATATAAATCGCTAGCCACTTACTTCCGGTGTATGTATCTGATTACCACTCTCTCTCGCTGATTGTCCAGAGACAAAGAAAGCGGAGCCAGAGAGGGAAACTTTAAAATTTCTCACCTTCGGCGAGTAATTACAAAATTTCCAAACAGTGAGCATCTTTTTATAAGGAGAGATAGAACCCTATTTTTTCGATCGGAAAATTCTAATTTTTCTTTTTTGAGCCTCTCTATATGAGGATATGGGGATCCGAGTACTTTTTTTTAAGTTCTCTATAAGGGTGGTAAAATTTCATTACGAAATTCCAATTGGAAGTTGATCAATTTGAGCCTGAAAGAAGGACAGACAGACATTCCGCAATTACATAAATATGGGGTCTGATGATGAAAAAAAAAATCTGGTGAGACTATCCCTCGGTACACAACTTTCTCTTACCTTCGGTAATCGAAAGTTGTGTTGTGTGCTTTTCACCCCGGGTTTTTGATCGATTTTATTTAAAAGCTTATTTTCACGCCCTAGGGAGGTGCCTAACTTAAATATAAAATTTCAACATCCTAGCTCGTTCCGTTTTTGTGTCGAAATGTATTTAGTTTCTGACAGTACGGTACATTCGATTTTCAAGATGTAAAACTTAAATTATGGGAAATATTTATATATGTTACCATGGCAACCATTTCTCCTATCTTTTCTATGGAGTACAGGAGTAAAGAAGATCTAAAAAAAAAATAATTGATTTTTCAATTTTAATCAAAATCCTTGGAGCGAATTTTGAGAAAATCGAAAAAAAAAACTGAAAATGTGCATTTGTAAAGTACTAGTACTTTTTGATCGATTTTGTTCAAAAGCTTATTTTCACGTCCCTAGGGAGGTGCCTAACTTAAATATAAAATTTCAACATCCTAGCTCGTTCCGTTCTTGAGATATTTTGTTCCACACGCACACGCATACACACGACAGACAGATCATGTTGCGAAAACCACTTTTTTGGATTCAGGGGACCTCAAAACGTGTATATCCGTCAAAATCTCGACATCGAATTTTTGGCATGAATCCAAAACTTTCTCTCTATATATATGTATATTAACATATACATATAGGTAAGAGAAAGTAAAAAGTGACATTAATTAATGTTTTTAAATGGAGTGTCTTGTCAATCCTTAAAATTGCCAAAGAAAAAACACGAAGTAGAACAAAATATAAAACAAGAAGTTAGTGGGCGAATAAAAGTTATTATGGGTGGAATAATACAGTATTAAATAGACTCCAACGGAAGAGAGATACCTTACACAACTAAATGACTTGGTCTCGTTTTTTTTTTTTTAAGTTAAGACCAGACTGCCTAATCAATTTTTAAAATATATTGAAAGAGATATTATAAACAAAAAGCCTTGAATGGATTAACTATTTTAACTAAATCGGTGCAAATGGAAACCCCACCGATGCCACGGATAGACTAGAGATCCCAAGTTCGATTCCCGGGGGTCAGCGGACTACCATCGATGAAAACATTAAAATAAAATATTTTTCTTGGAGATAGATAGATACAAGCAATTACTGATCAATCAAAATATCCCCTCAAATTTTGTATATATAATAGAAATAAATTTTGAGCAAAAAAAAGATTGAGTAGCCTAATAAATTGTAAGATAATTAAAATAACAAGCAAAAATTAAGCATTTGACTAAATAATCTGAGAAGTAGCCTTACCTGGGGGTGCAGTCGAAGAGTGACCAGCAAAGTGAACTCTCTGGGAAAACCTCCTGGGGTGAGTTCGGTGGTTGGTATCCAAAGGTAGGAGTTAGGACGTAGTCTCCAAGCTGTGGGTCTCTCGGGTACACGAGCCCATTGGCCTCTCGAAGGATGAAAGTAACGCCGGTCCTCGATGCCAAGCGGGTTGATCGCTCCTGTTGACAACACAATTCATTAATTATACATTCTATAATAATCATAGCCATAAGGGCACATCAATCAGACACAAACAAGAGGAAGTATAACACAGGGGAATAAAAAAGACCTTTTTTTGTTGACGGGGTATTTGAAGCTATTTCTGAGTATTTGGGTAGCCCTAAATCCAAAAATGCTATCAGTTTTGCCCCATCACGTCTAGTTTTAGAGCTATAGAGAAAATTAACGTTTTCTCGCTCTAAAAAGGTTCTAATTTTGAATTACCTAGATTTTTACTTTCTCGTATAGAATATAAAGAGAAAGTATTGTAATTTTAAGACGTTTTCGTACCCCTTAAAAATGTGCAGATAGATGAATTATATTGAAATAAAAAGTTTAGATTCAATTGGAACTGATTTAGAGGTGCAAAATAGGGCTAAAAGTTTAGAAAAATTGAACTTTTCAGTTTTTTTTTTTTTTTTTTTTGTTTTTTATTGGACACCCTTAATACAATTTTTTCCATCCCTGAATGCAAAAATAAGACAGGAGTTATTCAAACCGCTAAACTTTTTCGTACATGCCTCTCTACCCGGCCACTATACACACATGCATTGTAAGGCGTTGTCACGTCAAAAATATTTTTACGATATTTTATACTTCTTTAACTTTCCAAAAATCATTCATTCTTAAAAATCTGTTAAAAATTAACGAAATTATAAACAAAGCAGTTATCAAAGTTTGGTGAAAAAAAAAAACAAACATTTTGGCGGCCTATGTTTTAGGCACTTTGCTCTCTCTCCTACAGTAGAGATCTCATAGGAATAAACTTTTAACTATTTCGATATATTTAACTATTTTGTTCATAAATTCGCTAGTAATTAATAGACTTTCACGAATGAATGATTCTTGGAAAGATAAAAAACTATAGAATATCGTAAAAATAAGTTTTTTGCATTCAGGGATGGAAAAAATTGTATTAGTCCAAAGTTAAAAAAAAAAAACTGAACAAATTCAATTTTTCTAAACTTGTAGCCCTGTTTTGCGCCTCTAAATCACCTCTGATTGAAATGAAACTTTATATTTCTATCTATCTGCAAATTTGCAAAGGGTAACGCCTTAAAAATATCTAGGTAATTCAAAATTAGAACAGTTTTAGAGCAGATTTTCTATTAAAATTTAATTTTCTTTGGCTTTAAACCTAGACGTGATGGGGCAAAACTGATGGCAAAATACATAGACAGGTATATTCACTAAAAACAGACTTTAAAATTTAAAATAAACAAATGGGTGTTAAAAAGTAATCTAAAAACAATCAGAGTTAAAAAATGCTATTCTCTAAACAAAGTTTTAACAGCGACGTTAACATGTTTCTTTTATTTCAAAGCTATCAAAATCATAACTTACTTTTTAGGTTAAGGACGCCATGTTTATTTTAAACACGACGTTAAAATATTAAAGGCCCCTCATATACATGGCATTAATTTTTAACACTATTTACTAAATGTGAACGCTTTGGCTTTAAATTTTTTCTTTACAGAATAGCTATTTAAGGCAAGGAAGAGATTTTAAATAGCATTTATTAACGCTGATTGTTTTTACATTACTTTTTAACACTTACTTGTTTATTTTAAATTTTAAGGTCTTTTTTTTGAGAATAGACCTGAGAAACAGCTTCAAATACCCCGGCAACGAAATCACTATTCCTCTGTGTAATCAATCTCAAAGAGAAAAAACGGCCCGCGGGCTTGGCTTTGGATACCAAATGGCTTAAATATGAATGCCTGGACTCCAATAGATATATTTACAAATAACGAGTATCGTTTAAAGTCATAAATGGCCTAAGTTGCTGAAAAAACTGTGTGTGTGAATGTGTGATAAAAAATTTTAAAAAAAAGGAAAAAACATTTAAGAAACTAATTGATTTGAGTATTTGATTAGAATTTTTTTGGTTCGTATCATGGGCGTACCCAGGATCAAATCTAGGGGGGGGGGGCATGGTCAGATCATGGTCGTCCAGGGGGGGGCAGATCATGGTCGTCCAGATTGTGACATAGCTATTTTTTATATAGAGGGGTAAAGCCTTCGAATTAAAGGCCTAAAAACCCTCGAGTCCTAACAAAAAGAATCATTCCCCGTCGCCAACCACCAATTTTGTTTCGTTTCATCACTTTATAAACATTTAATTTTTTTTTTGTTGCTTCTAGGGGGGGGGGCAGCTGCCCCCTGCCCCTCGCTGGGTACGCCCATGGTTCGTATGAAGTTGTGTGGTAACTAAAATATTTTTGTGTAGCTATTTTTATTTTTTAAAAGTTTTAAATCTTAATTAATTTTGTTCCGTGTAATATTTTATTTATGCTTCTCTATATATAGCCTAATTTATCAGCTGACGATAGGGCTTATAGCATCCTTTCAACCTGATTAAATATTCCAGGTTATTTCAATAGTATTTTTGTTTCAACAAATCAGATTACACGCGCCCCACCCTCTCTTTTAAATAATTGATAGACCAGACGTCCTCATTTTTCCAAGTCCCCCTCGTCTTCTTAGATAATTAAGCATTTCTTGTGCCTTTGGATAGGATAAATTTTATCTCTCTCTCTCGTCATAATACTCAAGAGCTTATCAAAAAATCAATAGTGGAGATAAACAAAAACATTGTTTGGTAAAATAGGGAGGAATAAAAAATAAAGCAAGGTTAAAAAATAACCCAAGGATATGATGGTATCTACAGCTAAAGCTATTAGAGATATTAAAATCACATCTTTTCTAAACAGAGAAAACAAACAAATTTTGTCATAAGTAATAAATCCCCAAGAAATCACCCAAATTGTCTTATAATAGTGATAGAAGTTGTCGATACGAATCATTCAATATATTATATATAATATATAATATATTGAACCGGGTATGTTATACCCGGTATACTGTCAATATTATATATTAAGATTAATATGTTTAAACAGAATATATCTAATAGACTCTCACGAAACATTGGCCCGTTTTTATAAAAAAAAAAAAATACATGTACACAAATTTGGGCCCCAACAATATGACAACTTTGTGCCTAATTAAATTATAAGCCTACAAGGACTGAGGATGGACAAATAAATTTTGTCCGAAACGTGGGCACCCATAACATTAACAGCAACTTCTCTTTAGCCTTACAGAATATATAAAAAAAAACCTCCCTTTTTTTAGATCTTCTCAAAAGTAAAATATGCTTCAAAGAATTTTGTGAGAAAAATGAGAATTTTATTGATGAGTAACAGGATGAAGAAAAAAAGCAGCTAGAATTTATTTCATTTATTTAAGACTTATTAGGCTATCATTTCGGTCGAGAACGGCTCTAAAGATGGTCTCGACCAAGACCCAAACGTTAGCCTAATGGGTCTGAAATAAATGAAATAAATTCTAGCTGCTTTTATTTCTTTCATCCTGCTATTCATCAACTACATTTATATTTCTCAAATCAAAATTTTGGTTTGTGTGGCCCCTAATTTGGAACAGGACTATCGTTCTTAGACATGGACTTTTCCAATCGTATCGAGGACGATGTCTACTTTTTACTTTCTCTTACCTATATATGAAATATATAGAGAGAAATTATTGTGATCATGTAAAAAATTCGATGTCGAGATTTTGATGGAAATACATGTTTTGATTCCCTGAGTCTAAAAAAGTGACTCTAGCAAATTGGTCTGTGTGTGTTGACATTTTTAAGGAAATGAGCTATGAGGTTGAAATTTTATATTTAAGTTAAGGCACACGCCTGAGGCGTGAAAATAAGCTTTTGAACAAAATTGGCCAAAAAGTACTAATACTTTAATGAAATACTTTTTCAGTTTGTTTTTTTTTTTTTTTTTTTCGATTTTTTCAAAATTGGCCCTAACGATTTTGATTAAACTTCCTAAATCAACTATTTTTTAGATGCAACTTTTATCTAGCTATAAATCTACCTTTCTTAATATAAATTTTAAAAATCATCTAAAAAATAATTCATTTATGAATTTTAATCAATATCTTTTGAGAAAATTTAAAAAAAAAGTAAATAAATAAAATAAAAAGTACATCAGTAAAGTACTAGCACTCTTTGGCCGGTTTTATTTAAAAACTTATTTTCGCGCTTCTATGGGTAACTAAACTAAATATAAAATTTCATCCTAGTAATTCATATTCTTCATCGTGAAAATTTTTAGGAACCCTTTTTTCGGACTCAAAACGTGTATTTCCATCAAAATGTCGCCTTCGAATTTTTGACAATCCAATACCTTTTCTTTATAATAACATTTATAAATGAAAGTAAAAACTAATTCTTTGATTTTTACCTACTGTAAATTTAATTGCGAAATTTAAAATTTAAGAAGAACTTGGACGATATCATAATTTCCATAATTGGACCCTGTTATGCATTAGTGTGTCAAGCGCCAAAAGATTTAAAATTGAGTTAAGTACGGAATATTGTTTCAAATGCTTTAATTAATAGTATTTTTTATGAAATATGTCCTAAAAAAATTTATATTTAATGTTACTTGCACAATTGACAAAAAAAAAACTATATATAATCCAATGAAAACAAAAAACTTTAATGTTAATTTTCTTAAAACTCGGTACCTGGCGCTTGATACACTAATGCGTAACAAAGTCCAATTAATAATTGGTGTAATTTAGTGTTCGAATGGTTTCTTTTTTTTTTGTTTAATTACTTTACTAGTTTCATTTTAACTTTTAACTGTTGTGACAAACCTCCTGTTTGAAATTCAACAAACATTACATTAGTTAGTGGATAGTTTGATGTTAAAACAACTTATTGTATGTATATACGCAGTGGCCTACATCAGAATGGAAATTAATTCAACAAAAGCAGATCAACGGTGGATGGAGACTAGAGATGGATTTTAGAAGTGGATACGCGCAATTAAGAAAATATTGCATGCAACATAAAGGCAATGTGTTTTCGAGATAAAAGTATATTGTATAAAGTAATATACGAAATAAATTTAAACTATATTGACATATGAGAGATGTCTAAAATATATATAATATTAAAAATTTAGAAATAATTATTAAAAAAAAACTGTTTGTGTGAAGCTAGAGCTTCAACTGTCATGAGGACAATTACGCTTCGCTTTCTAAGATCATTTATACTCTAACACAGTGGTTCCCAACCTTTTTGACCCATCGCCCCTTTCTGGAGGTTGACTAACACCTATCGCCCCCCTTTACATTTTCATTGTATGCCTAATTTTAATTTGAAGTAAAGTGTAAATAATAAAGCAATTTTATTATTTTTAAACAATTTTATTACCGTAGTCCTATATACAGGGCTGCAGACAGACTTGACAGGCCCCGGGGCTACTTAGTAATACGCCCCCCCTCCAAAAAAAAAAAAACTTAAAGTTTTTTTTTAGTATGTAAAAGGCTATTGTGGCCTTCATGCCAACACTTTTTTACACAGTTTTTGACACAACTTTTGAAATAGTTATACATAGCTTACAATATTTATTTAAATAAAGTTAAATAAAATTTTTTCAAAATTCCCTAAACAAAGAGTTACAAAGTTTTAATTTATCGAGGCCAGATCCGGACAGAGGATTTCCGGGGGAATCTGGGGGTATTGAAAATTTTTTAAAAATTAGCCACTGAAATCTGCGTTTTTAGCTATCCTGAGTCGTGAAAAAGATCAAACTTGATTTGAGCTTAAAGGGCCCGGGCCTCCTGAGGAAAAAAAATTCAAGAAAATGATTTTTTTTGAAATTTAAGATTTGAGCTAAAAGTGACGTTTCAATTCTAGATTGGAATTATCTTCAGACCATTTTATTTTTATGATAATATTTTGTCCCTTTCTATCCTGACCATCCTGTAAATAGGAGATTTTTCTCTTTGATTTTTATTTTTTAAATTTTAGTAAACTAATAATTTTTCTCCCTTTGAATACTCATCGCCCCCCAATCGCCCCCCGCTTATTTATCGCCCCCTGAAAACCCAAATCGCCCCCAGGTTGGGAACCACTGCTCTAACATAAAATGCGCTAGCCACTGACTTCCGTTTTGTCGCCTGTTTACTTTTTACTCTCTCTCTCTGATTGGTTGGAGCCTTTGCCCTATCTCAAATTTAAAAAATACATTTTTTAATAATTTATTACCTTTTATAACTCTAATATAATTGATTTTCACTATAGCTGTCAAATATTCATCTGTTTGGATACTTTTAAAAAAATCATAAAATCCTGTGATTTTTGTGAAATCTCAAAATTTGATGTAATGCGCTAGCTGGAGGTTAGGTATAACTTTTTACTTTCTCTTACCTCTATATATATGTTAATATATATATAGAGAGAGAAAGTATTGGATTCATGTCAAAAATTCGATGTCGAGATTTTGATGGATCTTCACGTTTTGAGGTCCCCTGAATCCAAAAAAGTGGTTTTCGCGACATGGTCTGTCTGTCTTTCTGTGTGTCTCTCTGTGAACAAAATATCTCAAGAACGAAAAGAGCTAGGAGGTTGAAATTTCATATTTAAGTTAGACATCCCAATGGGACGTGACACGAAGCTTTTGAACAAAATCGACCAAAGAGTCAGGGGCGTATTTATGGGGGGGGGGGGGGGGGGCCGAGGGGGCCCCCCCCCCCCGAAATTTCCCAAACACATATACATATATAGGGATATACAGACATCAGCGCAACAAATTTTTCCGCAGGATGGACAACTTTGGTTCCGCAATAGAAAAAATGTTCCGCAAAAAATTTCGTGTGAAAAAAAATATAGTTTCTTAAAAAAAAAATTTTCCGCAGAAAAATTTTTGAGTTCGGGCCCCCCCGAAAAAAATTTCTATATACGCCCCTGCAAAGTGTACTAGTACTTTACTGATGCACTTTTTCAGTTTTTTTCGATTTTCTCTAAATTTGCTCCAACGATTTTTTTTTAAATTCAAAAATCAATTAATTTTTAGATTCTCGATAAAATGTATATTCTCATTTTGTGATTGAAATCTTCTGAAGACCACTTTACTCTTGTACTCCATAGAAAAGATAGGAGAAAATGGTTGCCATGGTAACAAAATATAAATATTTTTTTGCCATACTTATAAATTTTACATCTTGAAAATCGAATGTATCGTACTGTCGGAAACTAAATACATGTCGACACAAAAAATCTGGTGAGACAAGCACAGTACACAACTTTCGATTACCGAAGGTAAGAGAAAGCTGTGTGCTGTGCGCCAGTCACACCAGATTTTTTTCCTTTGTTGCATTTTAATTACCTACCATGGGGAACATAAACATTTGCACCCTGGCCAGTTTGAAAGACGCCTACTAGTTAGGCAGCCCAATTGACTCACCACTACATATGCAGTGTCTGTGTGAATTTACCTAAGGTAGGGTTCTGAGGGTCTTTTAACACAGACCATAAACCAACCCTTTGGACAATAGATAAATTTTAAATAGAAAATTTGCGAATTCCTCTTCTAGACACCGAAAAAAACTTAAATTTCAATTTTTAGCTTTTAATGTTTGCTTTTGTTTAATTCGTAGGGCCTACAGGGGTTGGAGAAAATAAAAAAAAAAAGTCAAAATATGTGCACTTTTTTCAGATTTTCGATTATATCTCGTAAACCAAGCATATTTTGGGCACCATAATAAATTAGAAAGAGTATAAAATTTGGTAAAATTTGGATGATAAAACGAATTTTCAGACCAAATATTAACCGAGATTCGGCCTAACAAAGTTTCTTTTTTTTTTCCTTTCGAAATACTTTGGACTTTTTTCAGTTTTTCGCTTATATCTCGCAAACTACACATATTTTGTGAATTTTAATACATGAAAAATTTGTAGAGCATTAAATTTTCTAAGATTGGGTTAATAAATCGAATATTTAGACCCAATAATAACCGAGATACGGCCCATCAAAGTTTCTATTTGTTTTACATTTCGAGGAACTTGGGCTAACTTTGATCGGCCGTATCTCGGTTAATATTGGGTCTACATATTTGTTTTAACAACGAAATTCTAGCAAATTTGATGCTCTACAACTTTGTATTGTACTCTGGTGCTCAAAATATACTTAGCTTACGAGATGAAAACAAAATAAAAACTGAAAAAAGTCCTAAAATTTTGAGGTTTTTGCAACCCCCTTCCCCTCCCCCAAAATAGCACAGGGTCCTTGAGATCAAAAACTTTGGATAGATCCTAGAGTACCCCCAAATAACCTGTAAAAATTTCTACAAGTAAATGGTGGCTCAACACATTATTAATAAATAAATATTGTCTATATATCCGGTATTCATATTATTACACTAGATATTTTTTTTAATAAGAATATTTTAACGCCCGAGATATTATTATAAAGGTCTATAATAATCGGAGAAATTTTATTAAAAATTGGGTACAAGTTTCGTTCAAATTTTGAAATAAGTCCAAATAACAAGATGAAATTAATAAAAAAGTTTAAATTCTATTAATTTGAGATACGCTATAGATTGCGGAAAAGAGATGGATTTTTAACCAAGTAAATGAGCTACGAGGTTGAAATTTTATATTTAAGTTAGGCACCCTCCAAACTCCTGAAAATAAGCTTTTAAACAAAATCGGCCAAAAAGTACTCGCACTTTACTGATGTACTTTTTCAGCTTCTTGCATTGAGAGATACAAAGAGCAATTCGCAAATTTTTTATTTAAAATTTATCTATTGTCCAACTTCCACACTCTAAGTTCTAAGATCTCTCGTCAAAAAAATCCCAGATAACGGTTTTTTTTTTTTTTAATAAGAATCTTTTAACCCGCCAAGATATTATTATAAAGGTATCGGAAAAATTTAATTAAAATTTGGGATACAAGTTTCGTTCAAATTGTGAAATAAGTTAATTTTTTCCAAATAACAAGATGAAATTAATAAAAAAGTTGAAATTCTATTAATTTGAGATCAAATTCATTTGATATGAACAGGCTACGCTATATCACTATATACATTGTTCAAAAGGGTTGGTTTATGGTCTATCATAAAAGACCCTCAGAACCCTAGCTCAGGTAAATTCACACAGACAGTGCATATGTAGTGGTGAGTCAATTGGGCTGCCTAACTAGTAGGCGTCTTTCAAACAGGCTAGGGAGCAAATGTTTATGTTCGCCATGGTATTTGCGGAAACTAAATATATCTCGACACAAAAATTTGGTGCGACAGTCACACAAGATTTTTTGAATTCAGGAGACCCTAAAACGTGTATATTAGGTTGGGCTGGAAAAAAAAAACGATTTTCCGCCGAGTGCTTTCATGCGGTAAAATGACATCTTTTCGAAAAAAAAGATCCGGGGGTATTGAACCAATCTTTCTAAAAATATATTTATAATTAATGTAGCTTATATGGTCCAGTAAATATGCTTAACATAAAAAGGGCTATTTTTCGATATTTTTTGCCTAAAAATTGAGGTTTTTCTAGAAAAAAACTGATTTTGGAGTTAATTACTCGGGATTTTTTATTTATTCTATTAGAGTTTTTCTTCCTGCACAAAATGACATCACATTTAGTCTCATCTGATTAGCTGTTCGAAATCTACAGGGGTTTAAACTTTCAAATTAGAAATGATAGGAAAAAAATAAATGGTGAAATATTTAGATAAAAAAAATATATCTCTCAAACTAAACATATTTTGTGAATTTGTCTACATGACAAATTTGTAGAGCATTAAATTTGCTAAGATTGGGTTATTAAATCGAATATTTAGACCCAATATTAACCGAGATACGGACCATCAAAGTTTTTATTTGTTTTACATTTTGAGGAACTTTGGCTAACTTTTGATCGGACGTATCTCGGTTAATATTGGGTCTACATATTCGTTTTAACAACGAAATTCTAGCAAATTTAATGCTCTACAACTTTGTATTGTACTCTGGTGCACAAAATATAGATAGACTTAGATAGAAAACAAAATAAAGACTGAAAAAAGTCCTAAAATTTTGAGGCTTTTGCAACCCCCTCTCCCACTCCCCCCAAGTTAGTTCATGGTCAAAATTATATTTCATATAGGGCAAGAGAAAGTAAAATATAATAATTTACTCTAGCTAAAAAAAAAAATTGATTTATAAATACCCTAAAAAATATTGAAAAAATATACGCAACTTTTGATTACCGAAGGTAAGAGAAAGTTGTGTGCTGTGAGACAGTCACAATAGATTTTTTTTTAATAAGAATATTTTAACGCCCGAGATATTATTATAAAGGTCTATAGATATCGGAGAAATTTTATTAAAAATTGGGATACAAGTTTCGTTCAAATTTTGAAATAAGTTAATTTTTTCCAAATAACAAGATGAAATTAATAAAAAAGTTGAAATTTTATTAATTTAAGATCAAATTTATCCGATATGAAAAGGCTACGCTATATATTATTAAAAAGGGTTGGTTTATGGTCTATCATAAAAGAGGCTCAGAACCCTAGCTCAGGTAAATTCACACAGACACTGCATATGTAGTGGTGAGTCAATTGGGCTGCCTAACTAATAGGCGTCTTTCAACTGGCCAGGGTGCAAATGTTTATGTTCCCCATGGTATTATAGAGCAAGTTATTTTCAGTATAGCGTGAAGAAAAAAAATTTTTTGACGTGACTACGTCTTACAAATCATGTGTCTATAGCCTATAGACTATATATAGTGGCAGGTTAGGGAGGCATGCACGAAAAAGTTTATCGGCTTGAATAACTCCTCTGTCGTAAGAGGTATAATTTTATGGTGTATATACGATTAGAAAGAATGATTTTTTATCTAAATATTTCACCATTTATTTTTTTCCTATCATTTCTAATTTGAAAGTTTAAACCCCTGTAGATTTCGAACAGCTAATCAGATGAGACTAAATGTGATGTCATTTTGTGCAGGAAGAAAAACTCTAATAGAATAAATAAAAAATCCCGAGTAATTAACTCCAAAATCAGTTTTTTTCTAGAAAAACCTCAATTTTTAGGCAAAAAATATCGAAAAATAGCCCTTTTTATGTTAAGCATATTTACTGGACCATATAAGCTACATTAATTATAAATATATTTTTAGAAAGATTGGTTCAATACCCCCGGATCTTTTTTTCGAAAAGATGTCATTTTACCGCATGAAAGCACTCGGCGGAAAATCGTTTTTTTTTCCAGCCCAACCTAATATACACGTTTTAGGGTCTCCTGAATTCAAAAAAATCTTGTGTGACTGTCGCACCAAATTTTTGTGTCGAGATATATTTAGTTTCCGCAAATACCATGGCGAACATAAACATTTGCTCCCTAGCCTGTTTGAAAGACGCCTACTAGTTAGGCAGCCCAATTGACTCACCACTACATATGCACTGTCTGTGTGAATTTACCTGAGCTAGGGTTCTGAGGGTCTTTTATGATAGACCATAAACCAACCCTTTTGAACAATGTATATAGTGATATAGCGTAGCCTGTTCATATCAAATGAATTTGATCTCAAATTAATAGAATTTCAACTTTTTTATTAATTTCATCTTGTTATTTGGAAAAAATTAACTTATTTCACAATTTGAACGAAACTTGTATCCCAAATTTTAATTAAATTTTTCCGATACCTTTATAATAATATCTTGGCGGGTTAAAAGATTCTTATTAAAAAAAAAAAAAAACCGTTATCTGGGATTTTTTTGACGAGAGATCTTAGAACTTAGAGTGTGGAAGTTGGACAATAGATAAATTTTAAATAAAAAATTTGCGAATTGCTCTTTGTATCTCTCAATGCAAGAAGCTGAAAAAGTACATCAGTAAAGTGCGAGTACTTTTTGGCCGATTTTGTTTAAAAGCTTATTTTCAGGAGTTTGGAGGGTGCCTAACTTAAATATAAAATTTCAACCTCGTAGCTCATTTACTTGGTTAAAAATCCATCTCTTTTCCGCAATCTATAGCGTATCTCAAATTAATAGAATTTAAACTTTTTTATTAATTTCATCTTGTTATTTGGACTTATTTCAAAATTTGAACGAAACTTGTACCCAATTTTTAATAAAATTTCTCCGATTATTATAGACCTTTATAATAATATCTCGGGCGTTAAAATATTCTTATTAAAAAAAATATCTAGTGTAATAATATGAATACCGGATATATAGACAATATTTATTTATTAATAATGTGTTGAGCCACCATTTACTTGTAGAAATTTTTACAGGTTATTTGGGGGTACTCTAGGATCTATCCAAAGTTTTTGATCTCAAGGACCCTGTGCTATTTTGGGGGAGGGGAAGGGGTTGCAAAAACCTCAAAATTTTAGGACTTTTTTCAGTTTTTATTTTGTTTTCTATCTCGTAAGCTAAGTATATTTTGAGCACCAGAGTACAATACAAAGTTGTAGAGCATCAAATTTGCTAGAATTTCGTTGTTAAAACAAATATGTAGACCCAATATTAACCGAGATACGGCCGATCAAAGTTAGCCCAAGTTCCTCGAAATGTAAAACAAATAGAAACTTTGATGGGCCGTATCTCGGTTATTATTGGGTCTAAATATTCGATTTATTAACCCAATCTTAGAAAATTTAATGCTCTACAAATTTTTCATGTATTAAAATTCACAAAATATGTGTAGTTTGAGAGATATAAGCGAAAAACTGAAAAAAGTCCATAGTATCTCGAAATAAAAGAAAAAGAAACTTTGATAGGCCGAATCTCGGTTAATATTGGGTCTGAAAATTCGTTTTATCATCCAAATTTTACCCAATTTTATACTCTTTCTAATTTATTATGGTGCACAAAATATGCTTAGTTTACGAGATATAAGAGAAAAACTGAAAAAAGTACACACATTTTGAGTTTTTTTTTTTTTTTTTTTTTTTCTCCAACCCCTGTAGGCTCTACGAATTAAACAAAAGCAAACATTAAAAGCTAAAAATTGAAATTTAAGTTTTTTCGGTGTCTAGAAGAGGAATTCGCAAATTTTCTATTTAAAATTTATCTATTGTCCAAAGGGATGGTGCTGTCTAAAAGACCCTCAGAACCCTATCTTAGGTAAATTCACACAGACACTGCATATGTAGTGGTGAGTCAATTGGGCTGCCTAACTAGTAGGCGTCTTTCAAACAGGCTAGGGAGCAAATGTTTATGTTCGCCATGGTATATTAGAATTTAAGATGTCAAATTTATAAACATGGGAAAATATTTATATTCTGTTTCTAGGGCAACCATTTCTTCTATCTTTCCTATGAAGTACAACTGTAAAGTGGTCTTCTTGGATACCAGATGGCTTAAATAGAAATGCCTGAACCCCCAATAGATATTTTCAATACAACGGTTATCGTCAAAAGTCTTATATGGCCTGAGTTGCCGAGAAGACTGTGTGAATGTGTGCATGAGTGTGAGTGTGATTGAGAAAAAAGTGTGAATGTTTTTTTTTTTATAAAAAAAAAAGTGGTCTTCAAATAATTTTCAGAGCAAAATGAGAATATACATTTTAAACATAAACATATAGGTAAGAGAAAGTAAAAATGAAATGAAATTTTATATCACGATCAAAATTAAAATGATAATCAATTTGGGGGCCCTAGGCGCGCGCCTAGTGCGCCTTGCTTATAATCCGCCCTTGAGGGATTGATAGGTAGAGAAGAATTATCAAAATTTTCACTCACTACATAGGCTACTGTAAAGTAACCAAACTAACCTTGACAGGGAAAGGAGTTGCATCGGCGTTGTTCCTTATTGTAACTTTTGCAGGCTCTTCCAGCATGGCAGAGTCGGTGTCGCTCCTGTACACCCGCACCACAGGTAACAGAACAAGTGGCCCAATCAGACCAGGCGTCCCAACCTAAAACAAAGGAAAATACGTTAAAAAAATATTACACTAATAAATTAAGCATTAAAGGACCTGCGAGAGACTGAAAACCTATAATAGGGCTCGTATAATAATAGAAAAAATATGTGAATAATTAAAGTATTTAAAGAGAAATAGTCTCTCAGAAGCCATAAGAAAAATTTTTGTATAAGATACACTTCCTCTTTGGCCCTGAAACATTTTTTTTCTCAGAGAGGGCAAAGTATTTCGAGTCTTTTGAGGCCATTGAGCTATCAAATAAACAACATAATTTGAAAAAAAAAAAAAATAAATAAAAAAAAATAAGAGTAAGCTTATTTAAAATAAATTTTTGAGTTTTATTACATAATCTGATCCTCCTAGATATGTTCTGTATTCTTGCTCTTCTCCTCACCCCTCACCTCTTATCCCCGTTCCTCCCATCAAAATCAATTTTTTGTTTTTAAATACAACGACATGCAATTATCATATTTTATTCTTAGAAATTTACTATGTGTATTTAACAAACACGGCCCAAGGCTTTCATTATCAGATATTTTTTTTGAGCTTAATCATAACATAACATAAAATAACATAATTTATCTTTATTTTAAACTTTATATATTTATTTAAACAAGAATTGCGCTTTAAACTATTTAAGGAAGTCCCTGGTTGGATATCAATGGATGGCCGTGTGGTTGGAATTCATATATTTGAGAGCTTCCATTCATGGGCGTACCCAGCGAGGGGCAGGGGTGGCAGCTGCCCCCCCCCTCCCTAGAAGCAAGAAAAAAAAATTAAATGTTTATAAAGTGATGAAACGAAACAAAATTAGGTAGGGCGATAGCGACGGGGACTCGTTAGGACTTTATGCCTTTAATTAGAACGCTTTTCCCCTATATATAAAAAAAAGAAGCTATGTCACACTCTGGACAGCCATGATCTGCCCCTCCCTGGACGACCATGTTCTGCCCCCTCTAGATTTGATCCTGGGCTACGCCCATGCTTCCATTATTTTGTATTTGGCCAACACTAGGAACCGACCGAATATTCGGTTTCGGTTACGGTTTCGGCCAAAAATCATGGTTTCGGCCGTAGTTTCGGTTTCGGCCAAAAAGTAGCCGAACCTTTCGGCCGGCCGAAACCAGAGTCTGAAAAAATGGGATGAGACTCGCATGCAAAAAAAAAAAAAGGTCAAATAATTTGCACTTGAGGGAGAAAAAAATTTAGTCTCCCTAAAAAAAGGTAAAATGATTTTCATGGGAGGAAAAAAAAAAAAAAAGTAAAATGAAAAAAATTTTTTTATAGGAAATACAAGTTTCGGTTTCGGCCGAAACTAAGGTTGAGGCCGAATATTCGGTTTCGGTTTCGGTTGAAAATCTTGTTTCGGTCGGACCCTAGCCAACACACCAGAAGAACTCAGACAGACAACGAATAATTTAAAAGCAAAAATAAAATATGTGTAAATTTGTTTTTTTTTATTTCGCTCAAAAAAATAATTAAATTTGAAAACTTTATGATGTGGTAAACACAGGAATAATGATATTTCCCAAATTTTTTATCACAGGATTGGATTGGGGTTCGTGAATTACTCACTAATTAATATCAAATAAAAGTAATATATCGTATTAATTTTCGGAGACGATCTTTAAATTCAAATTGTTGATGTTTAAATAAAAAGAGAAAATTAAAAAATAATAATGTATGTGTGCTATAAACAAAATGAAATATAACTTATGGCGCTTGTTTACTAATTAAACGCAACAAATATTGAAATAAATAAAATATACATAAAATAAGCAAGCGTTTTTAGCTTTAGAAAAATTTCTTTTCTTTGATTATTGTAAAAACTATTCAGTTTTCGAAAAAATGTCAAAGAATAAAAACTTTTTAAAATTGAGTATTTTATCATAATATAAGAAAAAAATCTGGTGTGACTGGCGCACATCACAGAACTTTCTCTTACCTTCGGTAATCGAAAGTTGTGTTCTGTGCTTGTCATACCAGATTTTTCGTGTCGAAATATATTTAGTTTCCGACAGTACGGTACTCTCTATAGAGCCTATATTAACATATATAGGTAAGAGAAAATAACAAAGTAGCAAAGATCTTTTTAAATGAAAAAAGTGAAATTTTTCGTCGAAATTAGAATTTAAATAAATAACTAGAGGAATTTTTTATCTCGCCTAAAAAGGACAAAAGAATTTAGTAAAGGCTAGGATAGTATAGCTGCTGCCCCTTCTGGGAAATTGCACCTGTTCAAACCCATCTTTAATTATGCAAAGTATAATTTTCAGAGTCCAATAGAATTGCCTTGCAAAGTGAATAAACTAAACTTTTAATTATTTCGACTGAGAAAGTTGAAAATTTCAAAATAAAGTTGAGTATGTGAATGTCACAGCGATTAAATATAATTTGAAATTTATTTATTATAATATTAAACGAGTAAAATAAATTTAATTAGTAAAATTTTTTTTGCAGCCAAATTGAGTCTCCTAAACTAAATCAGACAATTTCTTACATCTAAAAAGTTAAATATATGGAAATTATTCATATAGATAATCGCTGGATTTGGGAATAGAAAGTCAACCAAGATTTATCTCCAAATAATGAACAAATCAGTTAAGTGTACTTGAAACAATTTTATCAAAAAATTTCACTGACTTGAATGAATTTTAATATTTTAAGAAAATCAATAAATTACTAGTCATTTTTGAAAAATTTTTGTTCAAAAGCATATTTTCACCCCTTGGGGGGGGAGGGGGTGAGTGCCTAACTCAAATATAAAATTTCAATTTCGTTGGAGTGAATTTCTAGGAAAATCGAAAAAAACTGAAAAACTACATCAGAAAAGTACTAGTACTTTTGGGCCGATTTGTTCAAAAGATTCGTGTTACATCTCAGGGTGGTAACTAACTTAAATATAAAATTTCAACATCCTAGCTCTTTTTGTTCCTGAGATATTTTGTTCAGGGGACCTCAAAACATGTATATCCATCAAAATCTCGACATCGAACTTTTGACATGATCGTAATACTATCTCTCTATATATATTTCATATATAGGGTAAGGGAATGTAAAATATATGGGGTAAGAGAAAGTAAAAATCGAATTTGAGCATGAGTCTGTTCGTGAACAAACTATTCGGTGCTAATCCTTCTATTCTAAGAAAATAATAAGACACAAAATTCAGGCAAGCATATAGAACAACCTTCTCCTTTAGCATTCGCTAATCGGAGAGAAAATTATGAAATATGCGGTAAGTCACGAGCGATTTTTTGACTATACTTTTTCATAGTTTAATCTTTGACAAAAAAAAAAAAAATTATTGTTTTTCAATCGAGTAAGTAATGAAATTTTGTAATTCATTTTCAATCGGAGATTTTAATTAAAGTTTCATGATAATATTTAATTAAAATCAAAGAATTTTTTATAGATCATAAAAAATACGATATAATATAATTGGATTTTTCTTTTTGACAATATGTCATAAAACCTTAGCGACATTTAATTTGTTCAATTTTATCTTGCTTTACTCACGAATATTCAATTGAAATCCGACAAAAAAAATAAAGGAAAGAGTAGGCCTATAAATTTAAGATTCCTTATCTTCCTGAAAAAGGGAAGTTTATACTGAGGAACACATTAAAAAAAATAACAAAATAAAAAAACAAAAGGAAATTATGTAATTTCGTTAAATTTTCAAGATGTTATTGCGTAAATAAAGTAAAAAGATAAAATTTTATAGAAAGATTTCTATATAAATCAACTGCACTCCGCCTTCTCACACCCCTGCGGGTGCAGCCAGCCCCACAACTAAGAACCACCTAATCTAAAATATAGATAACAACTGTGTGAGAAAAAAGACGACAGAAGAATATTTTTTTCAATTTAAAGATTTTTTCAAAAATTTTCTCCTTAAAAAAATATTTTTTATTTGTTTGTTTATAAAAAAAAAAATAAGAGACAGTAAAAATAATAATATGCTACTTGTTCAAGAATGTTTAGGAAATGTCTCTTGGGGGTGTACCAGAAATAAATAAA
>JAKCPI010019311.1:0-23841 GCA_023213315.1 Euborellia annulipes | reverse complement strand
GAATAGATACCACACGATGTATTTACATCCTACCAACATAACAAAAAATAAAAATCCTAAGAATTTTTATAAAATTTGGTGAAATCCTATGTTTAACGTTTTGAATGGATACCCAAACGATGTATTTATTTTTTACTGTTTGGAATGCATATTAAAAGATCTATGCATGGGATAACTTAATATTTAATAAACAAAAATTAATAAATAATATTTTCATGTAATATTTCACAAAAATAAGTGAAATCTCAGCCAAAAACATCGGAGATGCAAAAAGGGGCGCCTCGCATTATTTTTGCCTAGCGTCGAGGTGAAATCAAAAAAATGCGCCTCGCTTTTCTGATTTATATAAAAGCGAGGATATATGAAACAAATAAAATTCTGTAGGGGTTTTATTTAAGTGAAAATATTTCCTCGCTTTTATATAAATCAGAAAAGCAGGCCCCTATTTTCGATTTCACCTCGACGCCCAGGCAAAAATAATGCGAGGCGCCCCCACTCCGTGTTTTTGGCTTACATAAATTTGGCAACTTGAATTCTAATATATCGGCGGAAACTACAACATACGTAGACACAAAAAATCTGGTGTAACAAGCACATAACACAACCTTCGATTACTGAAGGTAAGAGAAAGTTGTGCGCTGTCCAATGACCAGTCACACCAAATTTTTTGCTTTCTCTTACCTATATATATATATAGGCCTATATGGAAGAAAGTATTGGGTTTATGTCAAAAATTCGAGCGAGATTTTAATGGATATACACGTTTTGAGGTCCCAAGAGAGTCTTCAAAAATCAATTATTTTTTTAGATTTTTCTTTAAAACATTTTGTCCTCAAATTGTTTGATGAACACTTTACTCTTGTGCTTCATAGGAAAAGTGTGCCTCTAATAATTATCAGGATATTTCAAAGAGGATCCTAAAATTAATTGATTTATGAAATTTAATCAAAATCGTCAAAAATCTTTAACATATAAGCGCCTACACTAAAAAAAAAAAAAAAAAAAAAAAAAAACAGTAATTTTAATATTAGTATTGTTTATGAATCCAGATGTCTTGCCGTAAAAGTTCATTTGTCAAATTAATTAATTATTAACCTAAATAATATAATAAGCCCTTCCAGAATAATTATTTTAATTAAAGTACCTAGAGCATTTAGCCAAGGGGTGATATCATATACAACTAGGAACTAATTAAACTGTATAATAAACAGATTCTTATTAAAAATCATTTCAACGCCTGCTTAATTGACAGAAATATTTCATCAAAAATTAATTCGCCAACATATTTTTGAGAGACAAACAATTTTAAATTCAGAAAAAAAAAAATGAATTTCCCATGAGTTGAGAAAAAATTGATTAAATTTTAAATGCTCAATACGATATTAAAAAAAAAGAACACAAGAATATGAAAAATATGAAGTTTTAAAGTTAACTTTACCGATAAAATTTCCAATTATAGATTCATTTATGTAAAAAAGGGAATTATTTTTAGATGAGAGAAAAAGAACTCTTGTAATTTTTAATCCAAAAAATATATATTAAAAAAAAAAAATTAATCAATGGAAGAAAAAAATAGAGATGTTCCGTAAATTCAATTGTTTATATAATAGAGGAAGATTTGAAGTTTAATTTGTCATTACCAAATATTTAATTAACCATTTTTTTTTTTTTATTAGAAAATTTTATTACTTCCCATCAAAAAAAAACATTTTATTTAATTTTAATTTAAATGATACGTTCGCGCTGACTCCGGGGTGTTATAAAATGACTTCATCTCAAACACGAAAATTCTCTCAATGAAATAAAATTTAACTAATTATTTAACAAGAACGTGAGGTCGTGGAAATGTCGCATACGTGTTGAGAGTTAGAAAGACGAAAGATAGACCATCTTTTCTTTTTCTCCTTCCCTCTTTAAGTATCAAATGTTATTCGATATTTTTTTGATTGAAAAAAAAAAACCTTTATTCAGAAGACGAGATAAAATCTAACCAATGAAATAAATAGATCAATCTCTTCTAAGATATCATTTAAATTTTTAAGATTATTTCTTTTTTATTTAATTCAATAGGCTAATACAGCGGTTCCCAACCCGTGGGCCGCGGGCTGATTGGAACGTCTGAGGAAAGATAAAAATTATAATATATATTTATATAAAATTATATATATACACTGGGCCTCAGCGTTTTTTTTTAACGGAAAAAGTGGGCCGTACATCAAAAAATCTGGTGGGACTGGCGCACTGTACACAACTTTCTCTTACCTTCGGTAATCGAAAGTTGTGTACTGTGCTGTCACACCAGATTTTTTGTGTCGACATATATTTAGTTCCCGACAGTAAGGAACATATGAATTCAGATGTAAAATTTATAAGTATTGGAAAATATTTATATTTTGTTACCATGGCAACCATTTCTCCTATCTTCCCTATGAAATACAAGAGTAAAGTGGTCTTCAGAAGATTTCAATCGCAAAATGAGAATATATATTTTAAAGAGCATCTAAAAAATAATTGATTTTTGAATTTAAAAAAAAATCGTTGGAGCAAATTTTGAGAAAATCGAAAAAAACTGAAAAAGTACATCAGTAAGGTATTAGTAATCTTTGGCCGATTTTGATTAAAAGCTTATTTTTCCGGTCCCGGGGGGGTGTTTAACTTAAATATAAAATTTCAACCTCGTAGCTCAATTCCTTCATGCTTAAAATTGAACACACACACACCCACCCACAGACAGACCATGTCGCGAAAACCACTTTTTTTGGATTCAGGGGACCTCAAAACGTGAAGATCCATCAAAATCTCGACATCGAATTTTTGACATGAATCCAATACTTTCTCTCTATATATATATATTACATATATACATAGGTAAGAGAAAGTAAAAAGGTTGGTAACCACTGGGCTAATATAAAAGTTCCCTTAAAAGCGCCTGCGAGATATGCAACCAAAAAACAGAAGTGATTATAAGATTGACGTGAGGATAGGCAAATGATCATTACTATATATAATTCGCTAGCCACTCACTTCCGGTGTATGTATCTGATTACCACTCTCTCTCTCTTGCTGATTGGCCAGGGACAGAGAAAGCTGAGTCAGAGAGGGAAACTTTAAAATTTCTCGCCTTCGGCAAGATTTTCAAACAGAGCATTTTTTATAAGGAGAAAAAGAATCCAATGTTTTCGATCGGAAAAAGTGCATCAGTGAAGTACTAGTACTCTTTGGTCGATATTTTTCAAAAGCTTCGTGTCACGTCCATAAATATAAAAATTCAAATTCCTAGCTCTTTACATTCTTTGTTCACAGGCACACACACATACACACACAGAGACAGACCATGTCGCTAAACTTTTTGGATTCAGGGGACCTCAAATCCGTCAATCTCAACATCGAATTTTTGACATGAACCCAATACTTTCTCTCTGTATATATTAACATATATAGATTCCCCACAACTTTCTTCCCTACGCGAAGTTAAACAGTATTGCAGTTATAATAAATTTTTACTTTCTCTTACCTATGTATATATGTAATATATATATAGAGAGAAAGTATTGGATTCATGTCAAAAATTCGATGTCGAGATTTTGATGGATCTTCACGTTTTGAGGTCCCCTGAATCCAAAAAAGTGGTTTTCGCGACATGGTCTGTCTGTGTGTGGGTGGGTGTGTGGGTGTGTGGGTGTGTGTGTGTGTTCAATTTTAAGCATGAAGGAATTGAGCTATGAGGTTGAAATTTTATATTTAAGTTAAACACCCCCGGGACCGGAAAAATAAGCTTTTAATCAAAATCGGCCAAAGAGTACTAGTACTTTACTGATGTACTTTTTCAGTTTTTTTCGATTTTCTCAAAATTTGCTCCAACGATTTTTTTAAAATTCAAAAATCAATTATTTTTTAGATGCTCTTTAAAATGTATATTCTCATTTTGCGATTGAAATCTTCTGAAGACCACTTTACTCTTGTATTTCATAGGGAAGGATAGGAGAAATGGTTGCCATGGTAACAAAATATAAATATTTTCCCATACTTATAAATTTTACATCTTGAATTCAATTGTACCCTACTGTCGGAAACTAAATACATGTCGACACGAAAAATCTGGTGTGACAAGCACAGTGCACAACTTTCGATTACCGAAGGTAAGAGAATGTTGTGTGCTGTGCGCCAGTCACACCAGATTTTTTTAATAAAAAACATTAATTCAATCTTTAAAAAATAAAAAGTGACATTAATTAATGTTTTTAAATGGAGTGTCATCCCTTAAAACTTCTAAAGAAAAAACACAAAGTAGAACAAAATATTTTGAAGAGAAAAACAAGAAGTTAGCCGGCGAATAAAATTTATTAAGGGTGGAATAATACAGTATTAAATAGTGAGATATCTTACACAACTAAATGACTTGGTCTCGTTTTTTTTTTTTTAAGTTAAGACCAGTCTGCCTAATCAATTTTAAAAATACTAGCCGCGCCGCCCGCATTCGGCGGGCTTCGCGTCTAGCCAGGGGGCTTCGCCCCCCTGGACCCCCTCTGCTGGCTCGGGGTCGCCGGCGGCGGACCCTCGCCTTTTCTTAATTATGAGAAGAAAATTATTATTACTACTATTCCAATCCAGTGCCTGCTTGGGGATTTGTTAACATTCATAGAATACACAACTGCAAAGAATGCTTAAATATTTCTCTACACATTTCCTGTAGGAGAAATCTCAACTTTAGGAATTAATAACTCAAAAATTTATAGAAATTTCGGGACCCAAGTATTTTTCCGGGACTCTCCATAACGTTGACTATAAGAATGCAAAATTTCGTTTCAAAACGGGAAGTTGGTCAAACAGAGCGTGACAGACCGACAGACGGACACTCCGCTATTATTATATATATAGAATATAGATATTGAAAGAGATATTATAAACAAAAAGTCTTCGAATGGATTAACGAAATGGGCGAAATGTCAGCTGCTCCCCCGAGTTGAGGATTCTGCTGGTATAAATGGAAAACCCACCGATGCCACGGATAAACTAGAGATCCCAGGTTCGATTCCCGGGGCTCAGCGGACCACCATCGTTGTAAACATTAAAATAAAATATTTTTCTTGGAGATAGATAGATACAAGCAATTACTGATCAGTAATTCTTAACCAAAATATCCCCTCAAATTTTGTAAAATTAATGAAATAGAAATAAATGTTGCGCAAAAAAAAATTGAATAGCCTAATAAATTGTAAGATAATTAAAATAAACAAGAAAAAATTAAGCATTTGAATAAATAATCTGAGAAGTAGCCCTACCTGGGGGTGCAGTCGAAGAGTGACCAGCAAAGTGAACTCTCTGGGAAAACCTCCTGGGGTGAGTTCGGTGGTTGGTATCCAAAGGTAGGAGTTAGGACGTAGTCTCCAAGCTGTGGGTCTCTCGGGTACACGAGCCCATTGGCCTCTCGAAGGATGGAAGTAACGCCGGTCCTCGATGCCAAGCGGGTTGATCGCTCCTGTTGACAACACAATTCATTAATTATACATTCTATAATAATCATAGCAAGGGCACATCAATCAGACACAAACAAGAGGAAGTATAACACAGGGGAATAAAAAAGACCTTTTTTTGTTGACGGGGTATTTGAAGCTATTTCTGAGTATTTGGGTAACGCTAAATCCAAAAATGCTATCAGTTTTGCTCCATCACGTCTAGTTTTAGAGCTATAGAGAAAATTAACGTTTTCTCGCTCTAAAGCGGTTCTAATTTTGAATTACCTAGATTTTTACTTTCTCGTTTAAAATATAAAGAGAAAGTATTGTAATTTTAAGAGGTTTTCGTACTCCTTAAAAGTTTGCAGATAGATGAATTATATTGAAATATAAAGTTTAGAATCAATCGGAGCTGATTTAGAGGTGCAAAATAGGGCTAAAAGTTTAGAAAAATTGAACTTTTCAGTTGTTTTTTTATTTTTTATTTTGGACACCCCTAATACAATTTTTTCCATCCCTGAATGCAAAAATAAGACAGAGGAGTTATTCAAGCCGCTAAACTTTTTCGCATTCTAGAATTCTTTAACTTTCCAAAAATCATTCATTCTTAAAAAAAAAATGGTGCAGAGTAGGGTTGGTCGAATCGATTTCGATTTTAATCGAAAATCGATTTTGAGCGTCGATTTTCGATTAAAATCGAAATCGATTCAGTGTTTTGAAAAAATCGAAAAAATCGATTTTTGACGGCCGATTTTCGATTTTCGATTTTCCAAGAAAGTGGTTTTCGCGACATGGTCTGTCTGTCTGTGTTCAATTTTAAACTTGAAGGAATTGAGCTATGAGGTTGGAATTTTATATTTAAGTTAGATACCCCCTGGAGCGAGAAAATAAGCTGTTAATTAAAATCGGCCAAAAAGCACGAGTACTTTACTGAGGTAGTTTTTCAGTTTTTTTTGATTTTCTTAAAAATAGCCCCAACGATTTTTATTAGAATTCAAAAATCAATTATTTTTTAGATGCTCTTTAAAATGTATATTCTCTTTTTGAAGTACACTTTACTCTTGTATTTCATAGGAAAGATAGGAGAATTGGTTGCAATGATAACAAAATATAAATATTTCCCCATGATTATAAATTTTAATCTTGAATTCAGCCCTCGGGGCTTGGTGTAGGGGTTAACCTCGTTTACCAAAAGTCGCGGGTTCGGACCCCAGGCAGTCCGATGATTTTATTTAAGCCATTTGGATACCAAATGGCTTAAATAAGAATGCCTGGACCCCCAATATGTATATTAATCAATAACGGATATCGTAAAAGTCTTATATGGCCTGAGTTACCGAAAAAACTGTGAATGTGTGTGTGAGTGTGAGTGAGAAAAAAAATGTGTTTAAAAAAAAAAAATATTGTATTCAAATGTACCATCTATTGCAATAGTATTGAGAATAAAGCCCGGAATTTAGGCAGCCCAAATGGCATCTGGTCTGTCAAAGAAATATCTTTTTCAAAGCAGGCAATAGGGCGGTCGGCCTTTATTACCATAAAAATTTATCTTTTTAATATATTAGTGAACGTGTACCATTCGGGCTGCCTAACTGCCGGGATTTATTCTCAATACTATTGCAATAGATGGTACCTTAAGCTTACTGTCGGAACCTAAATAGATGTCGACACAAAAATCTGGTGTGGCGATCCCACCAGATTTTTTAAGAAATATAGTAGCTGATGTTTCTGGTTTGTTAACAATGTGTTAGTCTTTAAAGAAGTTATAAAGACTGAATAAATTGATTTCGGCATCAGTAATGCAGCCTTCTATTTTTCTTGTTCTATAAACCGCTTGAAAATCGTAAGCAGAACCTTAAAATCAACTTATGGGCATAGTGAAAGATTATTTGTAAAAAAATCGAAAATCGATTAAAATCGATTTTTTAAAGGCAAAAATCGATTTTTAAAAAAATCGATTATTTGGTTTCGATTTTAAAAATCGAAAATCGATTCAGCCTCCGAATCTACCAACCCTAGTGCAGAGGTTAGCGTGCTAACCTCGTATACCAAACGTCGCGGGTTCGGACCCCAGGCAGTCCGATGATTTTATTTAAGCCAATTTGATACCAAATGGGTTAAATAAGAATGCCTGGACCCCATATTTGTATATTAAATCAATAACGGTTATCGTAAATGTCTTATATGGCCTGAGTTGCCGAAAAGACAGTGTGAATGTGTGTGTGAGTGTGAATGAGAAAAAAAGTGTGAATGTTTAAAAAAAAAAAAAAAAAAAATCTGTTAAAAATTAACGAAATTATAAAAGAAGCTGTTAGCTTAATAAGAGGCTAAAAATGAGATGCGGCTAAGGTTTATTCGATTAATTTACACAGCTCTCGTTTCGGTTCCGTGTTTGAACCATCCTCAGAGCTGGCGAAAAGTCATTATGAATGTGTCATCTGAGGATGGTTCAAACACGGAACCGAAACGTCAGCTGTGTGAATTAATCTAATAAAGAAATAACCTTAGCTGCATCTCTCATTTTTACCCTCTTATTAAGATAATATCTCAGCTATAAATTGTTTATGTAAAGCAGTTATCAGTCTGGTGAAAAAAACATTTTGACTGCCTATCTTTTAGGCGCTTTGCTCTCTCCTACACTAGAGATCTCATAGGAATAAACTTTTAACTAATTTCGATATATTTAACTATTTTATTCATAATTCCGCTAGTAATTAATAGACTTTCACAAATGAATGATTTTTGGAAAGCTTAAAAACTATAGAATATCGTAAAAATATGTTTTTTTTCATTCAGGGATATCTAAAATTGTATTAGTTTAAAGTTAAAAAAAAAAATCTGGTGTGACTGTCGCACAGCACACAACTTTCTCTTACCTTCGGTAATCGAAAGTTGTGTACTGTGCTTGTCACACCAGATTTTTTGTGTCGACATATATTTAGTTTCCGCCAATATATTAGAATTTAAGATGTCAAATTTATAAACATGGAAACTATTTATATTTTGTTACCATGGCAACCATTTCTCCTATCTTTTCTATGAAGCACAAGAGTAAAGTGTGCTTCAAACAATTTTGAGGGCAAAACGAGAATATACATTTGAAAGAGCATCTAAAAAATAATTGATTTTTGAATTTTAATCAAAATCGTTAGAGCGAATTTTGAGAAAATTGAAAAAAAACTGAAAAAGTACATCAGTAAAGTACTAGTACCCTTTGGCCGATTTTGATTAAAAGCTTATTTTTCCGGTCCCGGGGGCTGCCTAACTTAAATATAAAATTTCAACCTCCTAGCTCAATTCCTTCATGCTTAAAATTGAACACACACACACACACACACAGACACACACACAGACACACAGACAGACAGACCATGTCGCGAAAACCACTTTTTTGGATACAGGGGACCTCAAAACGTAAAGATCCATCAAAATCTCGACATCGAATTTTTGACATGAATCCAATACTTTCTCTCTCTATATATTAACATATATATAGAGGTAAGAGAAAGTAAAAAACTGAACAAATTCAATTTTTACTTTCTCTTACCTATGTATATATGTAATATATATATAGAGAGAAAGTATTGGATTCATGTCAAAAATTCGATGTCGAGATTTTGATGGATCTTCACGTTTTGAGGTCCCCTGAATCCAAAAAAGTGGTTTTCGCGACATGGTCTGTCTGTCTGTGTGTCTGTGTGTCTGTGTGTCTGTCTGTGAACAAAATATCTCAATAACGAAAAGAGCTAGGAGGTTGAAATTGTATATTTAAGTTAGGCACCCCCATGGGACATCACACGAAGCTTTTGAACAAAATCGACCAAAAAGTACGAGCATTTTACTGATTCACTTTTTCAGTTTTTTTCGATTTTCTCAAAATTTGCTCCAACGATTTTTTTTAAAATTCAAAAATCAATTATTTTTAGATTCTCTATAAAATGTATATTCTCATTTTGTGATTGAAATCTTCTGAAGACCACTTTACTCTTGTTCTCCATAGAAAAGATAGGATAAATGGTTGCCATGGTAACAAAATATAAATATTTTCCCATACTTATAAATTTTACTTCTTGAATTCAATTGTACCCTACTGTCGGAAACTAAATACATGTCGACACAAAAAATCTGGTGTGACAAGCACAGTACACAACTTTCGATTACCGAAGGTAAGAGAAAGTTGTGTGCTGTGCGCAAGTCACACCAGATTTTTCTCAACTTGTAGACCTGTTTTGCACCTCTAAATCACCTCCGATTGGACTGAAACTTTATATTTCTATCTAACTTGTAAGTGTATATTTTTAAGGGATAACGCCTTAAAAACTAGGTAATTCAAAATTATTGATAGAACAGTTTAGAGCAGATTTTCTATTAAAATTTAATTTTCTCTGGCTTTAAAACTAGACGTGATGGGCCAAAACTGATGGCATTTTTGGAATCAGCCCTTCCCAAACACACAGACAGGTCTATTCTCGCCCTCGGGGCTTGGTGTAGGGGTTAGCGTGCTAACCTCATATACCAAACGTCGCGGGTTCGATCCCAGGCAGTCCGATGATTTTATTTAAGCCATTTGGATACCAAATGGCTTAAATAAGAATGCCTGGACCCCAATATATGTATATTAATTAATAACGGATATCGTAAATGTCTTATATGACCTGAGTTGCCGAAAAGACTGTGTGAATGTGAGTGTTAATGAGAAAAATGTGTGTTTAAAAAAAAAGGTCTATTCTCTAAAAACAGACGTTAAAATTTAAAATAGGGGGTTAAAAAGTAATGTAAAAACAAACAGCGTTAAAAAATGCTATTCTCTAAACAAAGTTTTAACAGCGACATTAACATGTTGCTTTTATTTCAAAGCTATCAAAATCATAACCTTACTTTTTAGATTAAGGACGCCATTTTTTAAATTCCCATTTATTTTTATTTTATTTGTGTCTTTAATTGCTTAGGAGAAAACATATATCTCTCTCTCTCTCACTTGCAAACATTATCGCCTGTCTCTCCGCCTTCTCTCATAGGCCTAATGTTAATTTCCTATAGGGATTTGTATGTTAATTTCGATTCAAAAGGGGGTCCCCTTTGGAACTTTTTACGCATTTAAAATTTTTTTTTCCAATTCTTATGAAATTTTGTATTTATTTACGATTCTATATTGTGTATAAAATGTCCAAATATGAGATTAAAATTTTGAAAAATAACCATAGTTTATTTCAAGCAGTCAACATTTAAAATGCAAGTTTGAAACTAAGGTGCTATCGGAAACTAAATATATCTCGACACAAAAAATCTGGTGTGACCAGCACGGTGCACAACTTTCTCTTACCGAAGGGTAAGAGAAAGTTGTGTGCTGTGCGCCAGTCACACCAGATTTTTATTTTAAACACGATGTTAAAATATTAAAGGCACCCCCTAGACATGACATTAATTTTCAACACTATTTTGTTAACGCTTTGGCTTTAAAGTTTTTGTTTACATAATAGCTATTTGAGGCAAGGAAGTGAGCTTGAATAGCATTTATTAACGTTGATTGTTTTTACATTACTTTTTAACACCTACTTGTTTTTTAAATTTTAACGTCTGTTTTTAGAGAATAGACCTGAGAAACAGCTTGAAATACCCCGGCAACGAAATCACTATTCCTCTGGGTAATCAATCTTAAAGAGAAAAATCGGCCCTCGAGCTTGGCTTTGGATACCAAACGTCTCGGGTTCGGACCCCAGGCAGTCCGATGATTTTATTTAACCCATTTGGATACCAAATGGCTTAAATAAGAATGCCTGGACCCCAATAGATATATTTACAAATAACGAGTATCGTTTAAAGTCATAAATGGCCTAAGTTGCCGAAAAGACTGTGTGTGCGGATGTGTGAGAAAAAATTTAAAAAAAAGGAAAAAAAACTTTTAAGAAACTAATTGATTTGAGTAATTGATTAGAATTTTTTGGTTGGTGAAGTTTGTGTGGTAACTAAAATATTTTTCTGTAGCTATTTTTATTTTTTAAAAAGTTTTAAATCTTAATTACTTTTGTTTCGTGTAATATTTTATTTATGCTTCTCTATATATAGCCTAATTTATCAGTTGACGATAGGGCTTATAGCATCCTTTCAACCTGATTAATATTCCAGGTTATTTCAATAGTATTTTTGTTTCAACAAATCAGATTACACGCGCCCCACCCTCTCTTTTAAATAATTGATAGACCAGACGTCCTCATTTTTCCAAGTCTCCTTCGTCTTCTTAGATAATTAAGCATTTCTTGTGCCTTTGGATAGGATAAATTTTATCTCTCTCTCTCTCGTCATAATACTCAAGAGCTTATCAAAAAATCAATAGTGGAGATAAACAAAAACATTGTTTGGCTATGGTAGAAGAGGGAGGAATAAAAATTAAAGCAAGGTTAAAAAATAACCCAAGGATATGATGGTATCTACAGCTATAGCTATTAGAGATATTAAAATCACATGTTTTCTAAACAGAGAAAACAAACAAATTTTGTCATAAGTAATGAATAAGCTTTTGTACAAAATTGGACACAAAGTACTAATTCTTTAATGAAGTACTTTTTCAGTTTTTTTTTTTTTTTTTTTTTCGATTTTTTCAAAATTGGCCCTAACGATTTTGATTAAAATTCCTAAATCAACTATTTATTAGATGCAACTTTTAGTCAGCTATAAATCCACCTTTCTCAAAATAAATTTTAAAAATCAACTAAAAAGGATTTAATTTATGAATTTTAATCAATATCGTTTGTGAAAATTGAAAAAATAAAATAAAAAATAAAAAGTACATCTGTAAAGTACTAGCACTCTTTGGCCGGTTTTATTTAAAAATTTATTTTCGCGCTTCAATGGGTTAATCGTTTATTTTGACCATTTTGAGGAACCCTTTTTACTTTCTCTTACCTCTATATATATGTTAATATATAGAGAGAGAAAGTAGCCTATTGGATTCACGTCAAAAATTCGATGTCGAGATTTTGATGGATATACACGTTTTGAGGTCCCCTGAGTCCAAAAAAGTGGTTTTCGCGATATGGTCTGTCTGTGTGTGTGTGTGTGTCTGTCTGTCTGTCTGTCTGTCTGTGAACAAAATATCTCAAGAACGGAAAGAGCTAGGAGGTTGAAATTTTATATTTAAGTTTGGCACCCCATGGGACGAGACACGAAGCTTTTGAACAAAATCGACCAAAGAGTACTAGTACTTTACTGATGCACTTACTTATCTCAAAATTCGCTCCAACGATTTTTTTTTTTTAAATTCAAAAATTATTTTTACTTTTTTTAGATTCGCTATAAAATGTATATTCTCATTTTTTCATTGAAATCTTCTGAAGACCAATTTACTCTTGTACTCCATAGAAAAGATAGGAGAAATGGTTGCCATGGTATCAAAATATAAATATTTTCACATATAAATTTTACATCTTTAAAATCGAATGTGCCCTCGGGGCATGGCGTAGAGGTTAGCGTGCTAACCTCGTATACCAAACGTCGCGGGTTCGGACCCCAGGCAGTCCGATGATTTTATTTAAGCCAATTGGATACCAAATGGCTTAAATAAGAATGCCTGGACCCCTATATGTATATTTATATAATAACGGTTATCGTCTAAAGTCTTAAATGGCCTGAGTTGCCGAAAAGACTGTGTGTGTAAATGTGTGTGTGAGTGTGAATGAGAAAAAAGTGTGAGTGTTTTTTTTATAAAAAAAAAAAAAAAAAACGAATGTACCGTACTGTCGGAAACTAAATACATGTCGACACAAAAAATCTGGTGTGACAAGCACAGTACACAACTTTCTCATACCTTCGGTAATCGAAAGTTGTGTACTGTGCTTGTCACACCAGATTTTTTGGACTCAAAACGTTTATTTTCATCAAAATCTCGCCTTCGAATTTTTGACATAAATCCAATACTTTTTCTCTAAAATAACATATACAAATGAAATTAAAAACTAATTCTTTGATTTTGTCTACTGTAAATTTAAAATTTAAGAAGCTGGACGATATCATAATTTTCATAATTAATTGGTGTAATTTAGTGTTTGAATTGTTTTTTTTTTTTTTTTTCTGTTTAATTACTTTCCTAGTTTCATTTTAACTTTTAACTGTTGTGACAAACCTCCTGTTTGAAATTCAACAAACATTACATTAGTTAGTGGATAGTTTGATGTTAAAACAACTTATTGTATGTATATACGCAGTGGCCTACATCAGAATGGAAATTAATTCAACAAAAGCAGATCAACGGTGGATGGAGACTAGAGATGGATTTTAGAAGTGGATACGCGCAATTAAGAAAATATTGCATGCAACATAAAGGCAATGTTTTTTCAAGATAAAAGTATATTGTATAAAGTAATATACCAAATAAATTTAAACTATATTGACATATGAGAGATGTCTAAAATATATATAATATTAAAAATTTAGAAATAATTATTAAAACAAAGCCTGTTTGTGTGAAGCTAGAGCTTCAACTGTAATGAAGATAATTACGCTTCGCTTTCTAAGATCATTTATACTCTAACATAATGCGCTAACCACTGACTTCCGTTTTGTCGCCTGTTTACTTTTTACTCTCTCTCTCTCTCTGATTGGTTAGAGCCTTTGCTCTATCTCAAATTTAAGGAAAATACAACATTTTTTAATAATTTATTACCTTTTTATAACTTTAATATAATTGATTTTCACTATAGCTGTCAAATATTCACATGTTTGGATACTTAAAAAAAAAAATCATAAAATCCTGTGATTTTTGTGAAATCTCAAAATTTGATGTAACGCGCTTGCTGGAGGTTATGTATAACTTTTGTTCCTTTGTTGCATTTTAATTGACTATCATAGAGACAAGTTATAGTAGAGTATTTAGTATAGCGTGAAGAAAAAAAATTTTTTGACGAGACAGCGTCTTACAAATCATGTGTCTATAGTGGCAGGTTAGGGAGGCACGCACGAAAAAGTTTATCGGCTTGAATAACTCCTCTGTTCATAAGAGGTATAATTTTATGGTGTATATACGGTTAGAAAGAATGATTTTTTAGCTAAAGGTTTCACCCATTTATTTTTTTTTCTATCATTTCATTTTACCGCGCTGCGGGAAATTCCTAATTTGAAAGTTTAAACCCCTGTAGATTTCGAAAGGCTAATCAGATCAGTCTAAATGTGATGTCAATTTGTGCAGGAAGAAAAACTCTAATAGAATAAATAAAAAAATCCCGAGTAATTAACTCCAAAATCAGTTTTTTTCTCGAAAACCCTCAATTTTTAGGCAACAAAATATCAAAAAATAGCCCTTTTTATGTTAAGCATATTTACTGGACCATATAAGTACATTAATTATAAATATATTTTTAGAAAAATTGGTTCAATACCCCCGGAACTTTTTTTTCTTTTTTCGATAAGACGTCATTTTACCGCATGAGAGCACCCAGCGTTTTTTTTTTAGCCCAACCTAATGTAATTTTGGGGTCTCCTGAATCCAAAAAAATCTTGTGTGACTGTCGCACCAGATTTTTTGTGTTGAGATAAGATGTCAAATTTATAAACATGGGAAAATATTTATATTCTGTTTCTAGGACAACCATTTCTCCTATCTTTCCTATGAAGTACAACTGTAAAGTGGTCTTCTTGGATACCAGATAGCTTAAATAGAAATGCCCAATAGATATTTTCAATACAACGATTATCGTCAAGTCTTATATGGCCTGAGTTGCCGAGAAGAATGTGTGTATGAGTGTGAGTGTGAATGAGAAAAAAAGTGTGAATGTATTTTTTTATAAAAACAAAAAGTGGTCTTCAAACAATTTTCAGAGCAAAATGAGAATATACATTTTAAACATAAACATATAGGTAAGAGGCCCACGGGGCGTGGTGTAGAGGTTAGCGTGCTAACCTCATATACCAAACGTCGCGGGTTCGGACCCCAGGCAGTCCGATGATTTTATTTAAGCCATCTGGATACCAGATGGCTTAAATAAAAATGCCTGGACCCTAATATATATAAATTCATAAATAACGGTTATCGTAAATGTCTTTATATGGCCTGAGCTGCCGAAAAGACAGTGTGAATGTGGTGTGAGTGTGAGTGGGAATGAGAAAAAAGTGTGAATGTTTTATATAAAAAAAAAAAAATATAGGTAAGAGAAAGTAAAAATTAAATGAAATTTTATATCACGATCAAAATTAAAATGATATCAATTTGGGGGGCCCTAGGTGCGCGCCTAGTGCGCCTTGCTTATAATCCGCCCTTGAAGGATTGATAGGTAGAGAAGAATTATCAAAATTTTCACTCACTATATAGGCTACTGTAAAGTAACCAAACTAACCTTGACAGGGAAAGGAGTTGCATCGGCGTTGTTCCTTATTGTAACTTTTGCAGGCTCTTCCAGCATGGCAGAGTCGGTGTCGCTCCTGTACACCCGCACCACAGGTAACAGAACAAGTGGCCCAATCAGACCAGGCGTCCCAACCTAAAACAAAGGAAAATACGTTAAAAAAAATATTACACTAATAAATTAAGCATTAAAGGACCTGCGAGAGACTGAAAACCTATAATAGGGCTCGTATAATAATAGAAAAAATATGTGAATAATTAAAGTATTTAAAGAGAAATAGTCTCTCAGAAGCCATAAGAAAAATTTTTGTATAAGATACACTTCCTCTTTGGCCCTGAAACATTTTTTTTCTCAGAGAGGTCAAAGTATTTCGAGTCTTTTGAGGCCATTGAGCTATCAAATCAACAATATAATTTGGAAAAAAAAAAAAAAAAAAAATGAGAGTATTTAAAAGACATTTTTGAGCTTTATTACATAATCTGATCCTCCTAGATATGTTCTGTATTCTTGCTCTTCTCCTCACCCCTCACCTCTTATCCCCCTTCATCCCATCAAAATCAATTTTTTGTTTTTAAATACAACGACATGCAATTATCATATTTTATTCTTAGAAATTTACTATGTGTATTTAACAAACACGGCCCAAGGCTTTCATTATCAGATATTTTTTTTGAGCTTAATCATAACATAACATAAAATAACATGATTTATCTTTATTTTAAACTTTATATATTTATTTAAACAAGAATTGCGCTTAAAACTATTTAAGGAAGTCCCTGGTTGGATATCATTGGATGGCCGTGTGGTTGGTATTCATATATTTGAGAGCTTCCATTATTTTGTATTTGGCCAACACACCAGAAGAACTCAGACAACGAATAATTTAAAAAGCAAAAATAAAATATGTGTAAATTTGTTTTTTTTTATTTCGCTCAAAAAAATAATTAAATTTGAAAACTTAATGATGTGGTAAACACACGTCTGAAGCGCCCTCCAATCTCTGAATAAATAAAAAAAAAAAATAAACAATTTAACAAAAAAAAAAAAAAAAATTAAAAAAAAAATATTAAAAAAAAAAAAATCTGGTGTGACTGGCGCACAGCACACAACTTTCTCTTACCTTCGGTAATCGAAAGTTGTGTACTGTGCTTGTCACACCAGATTTTTCGTGTCGAAATATATTTAGTTCCCGACAGTAAGGAACATATGAATTCAAATGTAAAATTTGCCCTCGGGGCATGGCGTAGAGGTTAGCGTGCTAACATCATATACCAAACGTCGCACAGTGGTCCGGATCGCTTGAAAAGCGGCCAAACCAAAAAAAAAATGAAATTCAACCAAATAGAATGATATTCTAGGATATTAAACTTGAATATTTGGCTAACTCAAAGCCGTGAATTTTTTTCAAAATAGTGTAGCCATTTCATAGTTATAGGCGCGCAAAGTTGGCCAAATTACGGAGAGATTTTTAACCATTTTTTAGCATAAATTCAAGAATTTTTTTTTATGGGAAATAATGGACCAATTTAATTAAAATTTTATTTCTTAATTCATCAATATCTCTAGTTTAAAGACAAATTTTTTTCTTTTAGTTTATATGTATTTTTATATTGTTTTAACACCAATAATAAAAATGTAAAAATGCATCTGAAAAATATAAATATTAGTCCATATCTTTTTTTTCCTTAGAGGTGTTAAAGATTTGAATGCACCTGGTGATAGCTAAAGAGCCAAGGAAAATGCCCTAATAAACAACTTTTCTATATGTTTGCCTATTTGGAAATTACAAGCCTTTAAAGCAGTCGCGCGCGGATTTTGAATAGACTTTTGCTTCATTAATATCTTGAATTATTTTAATTTTACCTAACTAAAAGCAAATATATGATGAAATATATTTTTTAATATCAATTATATTAAATAAACAACAGATATAGGAAAAATAATACAGGATATTCAGGTGCTTTTTTACCTGTCTGCGTTTGGAAAACCCCAAATTCATTGCAGTATTAATAACTTTTTCTCTAAAGTTAAATAATTGTTTATTATTATACCCTTTTGTATTCAATACTAAGGAAACCGAAAAAGGATATATGACCGGAAAGTCAAAAGGTCCTTCAAGAGACTTGCGACAAAAAATATATTAAAATAAAATTCAGTTTGGTTCATACTTTAGTGTGCTATACATCGTATCATCCATAACTATTTCCAAATAAGTTTCGAAAAAATTTCATATAGATCTATTAGTAAAAGGATTATATTTTACCCTCCGTTTTAATAGAAAAAAATCTGGTGTGACTGGCGCACAGCACACAACTTTCTCTTACCTTCGGTAATCGAAAGTTGTGCACTGTGCTTGTCACACCAGATTTTTTGTGTCGACATGTATTTAGTTTCCGACAGTATGGTACATTCGATTTTCAAGATGTAAAATTTATAAGTATGGCAAAATGTTTATATTTTGTTACCATGGCAACCATTTCTCCTATCTTTTCTATGGAGTACAAGAGTAAAGTGGTCTTCAGAAGATTTCAATCACAAAATGAGAATATACATTTTAAAGAGAATCTAAAAAATAATTGATTTTTGAATTTTAAAAAAAATCGTTGAAGCAAATTTTGAGAAAATCGAAAAAAACTGAAAAAGTGAATCAGTAAAGTACTAGTACTTTTTGGTCGATTTTGTTCAAAAGCTTCGTGTCACGTCCCATGGGGGTGCCTAGCTTAAATATAAAATTTCAACTTCCTAGGTCTTTTCGTTCTTGAGATATCTTGTTCACAGACACACAGACAGACAGACACACAGACACACAGACACACAGACAGACAGACCATGTCGCGAAAACCACTTTTTTGGATTCAGGAGACCTCAAAACGTGAAGATCCATCAAAATCTCGACATCGAATTTTTGACATGAATCCAATACTTTCTCTCTATATATATACTAGTCGCAAAGCCCGCCTTCGGCGGGCTTTCCGCCTAGCCAGGGGGGCTGCGCCCCCTGGACCCCTTGCTCGCCTTCGGCGAGCAAGTTTATTCCCAATTTGGGATATTTCTTGTTGCAATGCAAGTGTTAAGATGTTAAGGAAGGATCTTATATTCAAGCGAGGCGAGGGTACCGATTGGGAACAGCACAAAAGGGTCTGTTTATGACTGTTTAAAGGGTCAGTCACCTGAGTCCTCTCTTCGTTTTTCAACTGCTGCGTAGCCCCCACCCCCAGCCCATAGTCAGGTAGGAAGCTGGTTCTCAGAGCATAAAGGACGCTCTCTAATTTCCTAGCCAACTTGTTGATTTTGTGTTCCCATATTGAAGAAATTTGATTATAATTAATTTTCCAAAACATTTAAGAGATTCAAATTATTACTACGTTACTCCCAGAGCCATGTATTATAGGTGTACTTAATTTCAAATGGATTCATTGAAAATTGTGGATTTCTATAGAACATATACATACATATTTACATACATACATACATTTTTCCCATTTCATTTTTATATATATAGATTACATATATACATAGGTAAGAGAAAGTAAAAAAGAGGCAAATAGAAAAATAACTTATAATTGATTTAATTTATTCCTATTTTTATTTATGATTTATTTTTTTTTTAGTGTCTACTAGTTCTATTGAGAAAGAATTCAAATTAATGCATCATATAGCATCCTGAAGATGACGAATAATGTTTCCGAAACACTGTATATTTATTTGATTGTATTTATTAGATCATATTTTTATTTTATTGTATTGTTGGTTTGTAAAATAAACCTCGGTGTCAAAAACATGTCATTTTTTAAAACAAAATATTTGTTAAAAAAAATTCGCTTTAAAAAAATATTTTTTTTTTTTATCGTTATAATAAAAATATAATAGATTTATCTTAAAAGACATAACCAAAAATATATGTATACAAAATTTCATCAAAAAACACTCCTTATTAAAAATGATAGAGATTAAAAAAAAAAAAAAATACGCATGAAAAAGAGTTTTTTTATTTTTTATAGCTTTTATAATTGTAAAAAAAAAAAAATTTAATAACATATTATTAAAGGGGATACTTAAAAGCATATGTACAAAAATTTTCACCAAAAAATACCGACTAATAAAAAAGATATACGACTTTTGGCCGCTTTTCGAGCGTCGCGGGTTCGGATCCCAGGCAGTCCGATGATTTTATTTAAGCCACTTGGATACCAAATGGCTTAAATAAGAATGCCTGGACCCCATATATGTATATTTATCAATAACGGATATCGTAAAAAGTCTTATATGGCCTGAGTTGCCGAAAAGACTGTGTGAATGTGTGTGTGAGTGTGAGTGTGAATGAGAAAAAAGTGTGAGTGTTAAAAAAAAAAAAAAAAAAAAAAAAAAAATGTAAAATTTATAAGTATGGGAAAATATTTATATTTTGTTACCATGGCAACCATTTCTCTTATCTTCCCTATGAAATACAAGAGTAAAGTGGTCTTCAGAGGATTTCAATCGCAAAATGAGAATATACATTTTAAAGAGCATCTAAAAAATAATTGATTTTTGAATTTAAAAAAAAATCGTTGGAGCAAATTTTGAGAAAATCGAAAAAAACTGAAAAAGTACATCAGTAAAGTACTAGTAATCTTTGGCCGATTTTGATTAAAAGCTTATTTTTCCGGTCCCGGGGGTGTTTAACTTAAATATAAAATTTCAACCTCGTAGCTCAATTCCTTCATGCTTAAAATTGAACACACACACACACACACACACACACACACACACACACACACACACACACACACACACACACACACGACCATGCCGCGAAAACCACTTTTTGGATTCAGGGGACCTCAAAACGTGAAGATCCATCAAAACCTCGACATCGAATTTTTGACATGAATCCAATACTTTCTCTCTATATATATATTACATATATACATAGGTAAGAGAAAGTAAAAAAAATGATATTTCCCAAATTGTTTATCACGAGATTGGATTGGGGTTCGTGAATTACTCGCTAATTAATATCAAATAAAAGTAATATATCGTATTAATTTTCGGAGAGGATCAAATTGTTGATGTTTAAATAAATAAAAAGAGAATTTTTTTTTTTTTTTTTTTAAACATTCACACTTTTTCTCATTCACACTCACACTCACACACATTCACACTGTCTTTTCGGCAGCTCAGGCCATATAAGACATTTACGATAACCGTTATTTATGAATTTATATATATTAGGGTCCAGGCATTTTTATTTAAGCCAAGAGAAAATTAAAAAAATAATAATGTATGTGTGTTATAAACAAAATGAAATATAACTTATGGCGCTTGTTTACTAATTAAACGCAACAAATATTGAAATAAATAAAATATACATAAAATAAGCAAGCGTTTAGCTTTAGAAAAATTTCTTTTTCTTTGATTATTTTAAAAAACTATTCAGTTTTCAAAAAAATGTCAAAGAATAAAAAACTTTTTAAAATTGAGTATTTTATCATAATATAAGAAAAAAATCTGGTGTGACTGGCGCACATCACAGAACTTTCTCTTACCTTCGGTAATCGAAAGTTGTGTTCTGTGCTTGTCATACCAGATTTTTCGTGTAGAAATATATTTAGTAAGGAAGAAAGAAAAGAGCGATTGCAGCTAAGTTTATTTCGTTTATTTAGCGCTTCAAGCCGACGTTTCGGTCAGATATACGACCATCTTCAGGGCTGAAGCGTGTCAACAAAATTCCTCAAAATGTCGAATGGCACAATTGTATAAAGTATATTTTGCCATTTTATAAGGACCAACAGGCTATGCGAGTCAAGTTTAGAATTCTAAATTGTGCCATTCGACATTTTGAGGAATTTTGTTGACACGCTTCAGCCCTGAAGATGGTCGTAAGTATCTGACCGAAACGTCGGCTTGAAGCGCTAAATAAACGAAATAAACTTCAGCTGCAATCGCTTTTCTTTCTTCCTTACTACAATATCTACTCAGCTATCCACCTCACTCTAATAGAAATATATTTAGTTTCCGACAGTACGGTACTCTCTATAGAGCCTATATTAACATATATAGGTAAGAGAAAATAACAAAGTAGCAAAAAGATCTTTTTAAATGAAAAAAGTGAAATTTTTTCGTCGAAATTAGAATTTAAATAAATAACTAGAGGAATTTTTTATCTCGCCTAAAAAGGACAAAAGAATTTAGTAAAGGCTAGGATAGTATAGCTGCTGCCCTTCTGGGAAATTGCACCTGTTCAAACCCATCTTTAATTATGCAAAGTATAATTTTCAGAGTCCAATAGAATTGCCTTGCAAAGTGAATAAACTAAACTTTTAATTATTTCGACTGAGAAAGTTGAAAATTTCAAAATAAAGTTGAGTATGTGAATGTCACAGCGATTAAATATAATTTGAAATTTATTTATTATACTATTAAACGAGTAAAATAAATTTAATTAGTAAAATTTTTTTTGCAGCCAAATTGAGTCTCCTAAACTAAATCAGACAATTTCTTACATCTAAAAAGTTGAATATATGGAAATTATTCATATTGATAATCGCTGGATTTGGGAATAGAAAGTCAACCAAGATTTATCTCCAAATAATGAACAAATCAGTTAAGTGTATTTGAAACAATTTTATCAAAAAATTTCACTGAGCATCAAAAAAATAGTTGATTTATGAATTTTAATATTTTAAGAAAATCAATAAATTACTAGTCATTTTTGGAAAATTTTGTTCAAAAGCTTATTCTCACCCCTTGGAGGGGGAGGGGGTAGTGCCTAACTCAAATATAAAATTTCAATTTTCAATTTTCGTTGAAGCGAATTTTAAGAAAATCGAAAAAAACTGGAAAAACTACATCAGAAAAGTACTAGTACTTTTGGGCCGATTTTGTTTAAAAGAATCGTGTTACGTCTCAGGGTGGTAACTAACTTAAATATAAAATTTCAACCTCCTAGCTCTTTTTGTTTCTGAAATATTTTGTTCACAGACAGACAGACCAATTTGCGAGACCCATTTTTTTTGGACTCAGGGGACCTCAAAACATGTATATCCATCAAAATCTCGACATCGAACTTTTGACATGATCGTAATACTATCTATATATATTTCATATATAGGGTAAGGGAAAGTAAAATACATGGGGTAAGAGAAAGTAAAAATCAAATTTGAGCATGAGTCTGTTCGTGAACAAACTATTCGGTGCTAATCCTTCTATTCTAAGAAAATAATAAGACACAAAATTCAGGCAAGCATATAGAACAACCTTCTCCTTTAGCATTCGCTAATCGGAGAGAAAATTATGAAATGTGCGGTAAGTCACGAGCGATTTTTTGACTATACTTTTTCATAGTTTAATCTTTGACAAAAAAAAAAATTATTGTTTTTCAATCGAGTAAGTAATGAAATTTTGTAATTCATTTTCAATCGGAGATTTTAATTAAAGTTTCATGATAATATTTAATTAAAATCAAAGAATTTTATAGATCATAAAAAATACGATATAATATAATTGGATTTTCTTTTTTGACAATATGTCATAAAACCTTAGCGACATTTAATTTGTTCAATTTTATCTTGCTTTACTCACGAATATTCAATTGAAATCCGACAAAAAAATAAAGAAAAGAGTAGGCCTATAAATTTAAGATTCCTTATCTTCCTGAAATAGGGAAGTTTATACTGAGGAACATTAAAAAAAATAACAAAATAAAAAAACAAAGGAAATTATGTAATTTCGTTAAATTTTCAAGATGTTATTGCGTAAATAAAGTAAAAAGATAAAATTTTATAGAAAGATTTCTATAAATCAACTTGCACTCCACCTTCTCACACCCTGCGGGTGCAGCCACCCCTGTTAAGAACCACTAATCTAGAAATATAGATAACAACTGTGTGAGAAAAAAGACGACAGAAGAATATTTTCAATTTAAAGATTTTTCAAAAATTTTCTCCTTAAAAATATTTTAATTTGTTTGTTTATACAAAAAAAAAATAAAGACAGTAAAAATAATAATATGCTACTTGTTCAAGAATGTTTAAAGAATGTCTCTTGGGGATGTACCAGAAATAAATAAA